>BQNB010003603.1:0-113595 GCA_026074375.1 Tanacetum coccineum
GTGTCCTAATAAGATTTATGGATTATCTCTTTTGGCTCTAGACTTAATAGTGCTCTTTGGTTTTAGTGATCAGAGGCTGGAGCAGACTGTTACCTTTTTAATACCAACTAACTCGGAGTGAGAAAGTCGATAGAAATGCGTGTAATCTCTGTGAGAAATGAAATAGAAATCTTTTGAGAGATTGTGAGTAGCTAGGGAGGGTTGTGCATTGCATCACTGGGTCCATGATGTCAGTCTTCAACGTCAGCAATCATCTTTGTGATTCTTGACAACAGATGTATTGACCCGGTTTCTGCCTAAGTGTAAGGAGGGCTTCTTTCTTTTCACCCTTTATCTTAACTTTTCTTTTTAATTCTTCAACCCCTTTAGTGCTTACCGAGACTTCATAACTAGTGCCTTGTTAGGTTTGTTCCAGTACTAGCTCCATCTCAGTTGGCACTTTTTCCTTAATCACACTTTACTCCTTTTTTTCATACATAAGGACTTCTACACTCTCTAGTGGAATATCCCTGGGTAGATCCCTCCAGTTCTGGCTGGATCATGAGAGTTAATACCTAAACTTAACCACATTATAACTCCAATACAATAATTTAAATGGTCGGTCTTTGGCACTTCCACATTTCAGCCAACACGTAACCATTTGCTCCCCCTTCATATGTGCATCGATTAATCGAAAGAGTTTAGCACATATATGGACATATTTACAAATTTGTAATATATGAGAAATTGACCTTATATGGAGAAGAACACAACATGAAATAGTCATATTGTCCCTTTAAGCAGCCTGAAGTCATTTCCATATTCTCTCCCTCCAACAAACTTCTCCAAATTCCTCATCAATCTCCTCTCAAACAGCTACTAATCGATCTCCTTGATCATGATGCAGGACCTTTTTCTATCTAAGTTACCCCATCTTCTCTTTGGCAAGTAATCCATCTCCAATCTGAAAGCAATATCATGAAGAACCCTTCGAACAGATGAGAGTGTGCCGTCATAGAACTTGTAGAGTTCATCCGAGCGCATCAACCTGTTTCTCTTGAGCTTATCTTGATAGATGATTCCTTGAGGGTTTTTGTATGCAGTGTATGGTGTTAGTTTGGAGATGACAGATCTGAAAGTCTCAGGCTTGGTGATATTAAGTTTCTTCTGGTAGCTTTCGACTCCCAGTTGAAGGTCTTCCACCTGCTTAAGAATAACAATGCGTCTGGTGAACATATCACACATATTAAGTCTTGGGAAGTTGCATTACTTGAACTTGTGTAACATTTGATCTTCTCTTCGAACGATAATCTCCTCCAAATAGCCATAACCATACCACTTCATCACTTTAACATGAGTTACTGCAATGATTCTTTTCCTGGAGAAGATATCATGCTTAGACTACCTGTTGCTTGCGTAGCCATAGAACTTTTGTCATTTAAGACCCTAGTTAGAGATACCCTACATAGAAAATTTGTCACAAGCTACCCTCACTGGACTCCATAACGTCCGAACCATGTCTTTGATGCCTTCAATATTATCATATTTAGCAGCCTTGGTTTTTGTTGTAGAAGTTATGTACTTCGTGCTAGAACTTCCACCTTTTAGATATTCAAGGTCGTTTTTAAAGAAGTAGTCAACGGGAACTACTTGATGACCTTGAACTTCAATCAACGGCAGCGGCTTGCTATGGTTAAATGGATACTCATGGCCTTTAGGGTTGTTCCAATCAAGTTGATCAGTTACAACTTTATAACACTCTTCAAAGTGATATTCCAGTTCCACAAAGCTTTTGTAAGTTCTTTTAAGAAGGTTGAAAGCTGGTCCTATCATAATCTATTATGTTAGATTATCAATCTTTAGATTGTGCATGGCATAGGCTGAGAAGTCAATAGGAGTGCTCATCAGCTCGTCGAACGTGAGAGGAGGCTTTTCTGCTTGAGCAATTCTGCCTATCCACCAAGAGAAGCAGCATGTCTTTAATATCACGTAGATTAAGATTTGGGAAGTCACATTCCTTGAACTTGTAGAGTGTGTTGTCATCTATTCGAACTTTAATCTCTTCCAAATATCCGTAATCATACTTCTTCATAACTTTGACATGGGGATACTGTAATTTTTCTTTTTCTAGAGTATACATCATGTGTGGACTTCATGTGTCTTGCAAATCCATAGAACCTTTGTCGTTTTAGACCCCAGTGCAAAATTCCCCAAAGGGCATATTTGTCATATGCAACCATTCATCGGACTCCATAACCTTTGAGAACCATGTATTTTATCCCTTCAATCATATCCGTAAGTACTTTAGCATACCTAAGTTTTTTGTTGAAGAAATATGTATTCCGCTAGAGCTCCACCTTTCAGATACTCGTGGTCATTATGTTGATAAACTTAGTCATGCAAAACTACTTGACGACCTTGAACTTCAATCAATGGTACGGCTTGCTAAGATCGAATGGATATTGATGACCTTCAGGATTAGTCCAGTCAAGACGATCAGTGACAGCTTTGTAGCATTCTTCGAAATGATATTCAATTCCACTCGACTTTTGCATGTTCCTTTGAGGAGATTGAAAGTTGGTCAAAAGGATGCTGTAGAGTCAATTATCAATCTTCAGATATTCATGACAATCTGAGAAATCGGATCAGAGGTGCTCAATCCTTTTCGTCAAAAAGATCAACGAGCTTTTCTATTTTATAGCAAGTTGGTTTATCCAAGTCTGAGGAAGTCTGAATCAATTGTTTTCCCAGCATTCCATCAAGATCAGGAGTTGGAGGCCTTTCCTCTGTTTCTTGAACCAATCATGCCTTAAGACTTCTTCGCCATCGGGTTGATCCTAAATCGTTACCCATGTCTTCATCCTTGGATCTTGTGGCCGTTTTCAGTATCTGCAGTCTCAAACACTAGGTTTCCCTCTGCTGCACAGACTTTCTAGATGAGATTCGGCAAGACTTGTGCTTTGGATGAGCTTATTAAGAATCTTTTGATTTAGAGCTTTTCCTGGAGGTTCAATATCCTTGCTTGACTTACCTTTCCTTTAACCTGTGGTCTGGTACCAGCTGGAGGTCTTCATCCTTGTCCTTTGTCTTCATGGCTTCTCTTAAATGGTATGCATACCATATAAGCCAAAGAGATGTCCTTGTCGAGCTGATAAAGATTTGACCATGCATCATGGAGTTTCTGAGTGCTTCAGCCACTCGATATGGAACTTACTTTTCTCCATATGTCTAACCAAGATCTTCTTTCAATTCAAACTATGTGACAGGATGCTGTCATCCTCGTATGTTGATTGAGGTTGAGCAGAAAGATTTAGCCAAGATGAACATTCTCAAGTGATTTTGTCAATAGTATACTAGATCAACACAGTTGCAAAGGTCTGATACTTTCTTAGGTAGGATATGAGCAAGTAGACTTGACGTCATCCTTTAAATGTCTTTCACTATTTCTCAACAACATCTATGTAAACCTTCCTCTTTTCTTGAGCTTTCTTTTCAAATTCCTGAGTTGTGACGACCGGAGAGCTTTTACGAGTACATATACCACATTCTGTTACTAAAAAGGTCATACCCATTGTAGAATTGAGATTTGACAGATTCGAGGATTGTGCAGAAAGGTCAGCTTGTTTGAGTTGAGATAACTCCGTTTCCAAGGTAGACACTCTTTGATCAAAACCAAACAAGGAAGAAAAATCAGGAAGTGCAGGAATTGAGGTTGTAGTTGAAGCGGTTGTTGGTGCAGGAGTTGGTGTCATCAGTTGTGGAAGATGAGAGATCATTGATATTGTTGGAGGAGCGGTTATTGAAGCAATAGTAGAAAATCCAGAATGAACCGTATGCCAGTTTTTTTTGTGAAGGGAGAAGATAATAGAGTGCTTGTACTTCGTGACTCAATTGATATTCATCAATGAAGTAACTTCATGGTCAGAAGGTGGTGCTTTTTTCAAGATACCCAGAACTGCTTAATGCATAAAGTATAGATGTTGGATTCACCGGTAGCGCATATCTGATAGAAGCTTTGCATTCAGAAATCAATGATTTCTCAAAACCCATTAACTTATCTTCGAGTTATCCTCACCCAAAACAACAACCAAATTGGTTGTGTTTCAATAGCGAACTTAAGGTCATCGTGAATGGGTTTTGATGATTAAAGATGAAATTGAGTTAGGTTTTATGATTAGAGAGTATATCAAAGTGTAAAATCAATCGATGAATGATTGAAACCCTGAATCGAAGTATTTATGAAATCGCCTTCAACAACATTAACTTGAACTAGCAGTAGTAAGTTAAGTCTGGCAACATTAACTTAACCAGCAGTAGTAAAGTTATGCCTGACAGCATTAACTTATGCCTAACAGCAGTAAGTGAATGCCTAGCAGCATAAACTAGTACTGGCAGTAGTAAGTTTAAGCTTAGCAGCATTAACTTTGAAACACCAGCATTAACTCCAATTTCATTCCAAAAAGCATTTCCATCATGAATTTTGACTCTCACAAGATCTCTTTATGTTTTTGATCTCACAATATCTCTTATTGCTTTTTCTCACCAATTCACTCTATTTGTTTTTATATCACACAACTCTCTTTCTATTTTTCAGCTCACTATATCTCTCATTTATTTTTCTCACCAATTTACTCTATCTGTTTTTATTTCATAAATCAAAAGCCCTAACAAACATTTTGGTATAAAATTCCATCAATTCCTTTAGTTTCATGTTGTCCTTCCCACTTCTAAGTGTGTTAACTCTTGAGAGAGGTGGATCATTGGACTGTTTAGATGCAGCCTCAAAACTAATTTGAGCTTCTGCACCCCCCAATATGGTATCTTAGCACCTGGGACCACTACCTGAATCGGTTCCCTGAGGAAAAGACTCATTAAGTGTTGCCATGGATTGGGTCTTATTTATGTTACCACTGTCCTGCTCTGCTTTTAAGCTAGAAGTATGGTAGTGGAGCCCTTTCCTTCTATCTTCATACGTCCTTAATGACAGTTATCTATTTCATGGGAGAATAGTCCACTAGACTACGCTATCTCAGGTGACCTTTTTGGTTTTAGGTTTTTGAGTCTTTTTGGGTTTAAGATACAGAGTGGAACAGTAATTGGTTCATGATTTAGGTAGAGAAGCAGTTTTGGATGTGTGTTAGGATTTAGTGGGATTTCCTGACCCTTCACCCAAACCTGATTGGTTGGAATGCAACTCTCTTAATTTTACAACAGTACTAAAAGCATCTAGCAGCATTAAGAATACTTACCAGTAGTAAGATACTCTAACATCACAAACTTGAATTTCATCCTTAGCTGCTGTTCTATTTCATTTCATACATTCTCTCATTAATCAAGACTTCATAATTAACCTTCCTTCAATCAATACTTCAGAGGTTAAGCATTCCAATGCATGCAATCAGATATTGGAATCTGCCAACATCAAATGCTTTTGTGAGTAAGTCTGCAACATTGTGATATGTATGAATCTTGATCATTTGAATAAGCTTCTTCTCATTTGAATCCCTGATGAAGTGATGTCTGATCTCAATGTGCTTAGTCTTTGAGTGAAACACTGGATTCTTAACTATGCAGATTGTGCTTTCATTATCAATGAAAATCTTGGTATTCATGAAGTTGTATCCATAATCCAGCATTTGATTTTGAATCCAGAGGACTTATTACACAGAACTAGCAGCGCTATACCATCGCAATTTAGTAGTAGAATTGGTGGCAAACTATAGTTTGCTTTATGCATTGCCTTTTAAATACAATCTGCTTATAAGAAATTGACAACATCCTGTGTTGTTTTCTTTTTCTTTTTTTTTTGTTTTTTTTTTTTTTTTTTTTTTTTTTTTTTTTTTATTTTTTTTTTATTTTTTTTTTTTTTTTTTTTTTTGTCTGTCTAAAACTAGCACCTAGCATAGTCACTGTCAGTATCAGCTTCAAGGTCAAATGTTGAGTCCTAAGATACCAAAAGGCCCAGTTTAGGTTGACCTTTTCAAGTATCTAAAGGATTCTTTTCCACAGCATGAAGATATGAACCTGTAGGTGTGACTTGATTTCTTACAAGACATACAACAAACATTATATCAGGTCTAGAAGCTGTTAAATACATCAATGATCCAATCATTGATCTGTATAAGTGAACATCAACATCTTCAGCTTCTGCATCCTTAAGCAATGGCTTGGAGGTCTCTATGGGAGTACTTGCTGTCTTCACAGTTGAAAAACCAAACTTCTTTAAAATTTCCTCCACATACTTGTCTTGGCTAATGAAAATCCCATCATCTTTCTGTGTCACTTAAAGTCCTAAGAAGAAAGTGAGCTCACCCATTGAACTCATTTGAAACTTCTTATGCATTAGCTTTTCAAATTCAGTGCATAAAACTTTCTTAGTAGATCCAAAAATGATATCATCTACATATACTTGAACTAGTAGGATATCACCTTTGATCTTTTTAATGAACAAAGTCTTATCAATCTGACCTCTCTGAAATCCATTGTCTAATAGATAGGTAGATAAAGTCTCATACCAGGCTCTAGGAGCTTGATGTAGACCATATAATGCTTTTTATACCTTATAAACTTTGTCGGGCACACTCTGGATCTTCAAATACCATGGAGGTTGATAGACATCTATAATTCATTTTAATTTTGCCATACAAAAATGCACTCTTCACATCCATCTGGTATACAACAAAGTCTTTGAAGGAGGCATAGGCTAAGAACAGTCTAATTGCTTCAATCCTAGCAACTGGAGCAAAAACCTCATCATAATCTATTCCTTCTTCTTGAGTGTAACCCTGTGCAACCAGCCTTGCCTTGTTTTTTATTACAATTCCTCTCTTATCTTTCTTGTTTCTGTACACCCATTTTGTTCCAATGGCCCTCTTGCCATAAGGTAAATCCACCAATGTCCAAACTTGTTGTAATTTGAATTGCAAAAGCTCTTCTTGCATAGCTTCTATCCAGCTTGGATCGTTTAAAGCTTGGATTACCTTCTTGGGCTCTTCCTGAGATAGGAAACAAGCAAACAGACAATTATGAAGGTCTTCATGAGTTTTCCCTTCATAAACAGCACTAATAAATCCTTGTTCATTTATCATTCTTCTTGTCTTTACACCTACGAAAATGTTATTACCAATCACTTGAGCAAGGTGAATGATTTTTGAATTCTTGTATTTAGAGTGAGGAAACGGATATGTGGGTCGAATTGTTGCTTCCATATCCACTTCTGTTTTCATCACCCAAGAAATCAGCATGTGGCTTTTAAGTAAAGTAGTATTAATGTGGCATACAGTCATTAATATTTAGACTGCCAATATTAATACTGGTAGTATTAATAGTTGGCCCAACATTATTCACATCTGAGCACTTTATTAGGCTCTCTTGATTTTCAATTTTATAACATCATTTTCTTTTAGTATCATTAGAAGGTTGTGTTTATCATTGTAGCATTCTTTGAGAAAGATCAAATAGTGACCATTTTCCACAATGCATCAAATTGCAGTATGGCAAGATCTGTCTCTTACATAGGAGTTGGGGGGGCGACTTGCACCAATGCTTTCTTTTGTTCCGTAGAAATAAATCGAGTTTGTTCCTGCAACAACTGGCAATAATTCATTGGTTATGTTAGAAATCATATCAAACAACCACTTAGGTCCAACACTACAATAATAGATAAAAAAAAGGCTTATCTCTCTAGTAGAACCTACATGAAGTTTTTTCTACATTTTTGTTCTAATGTTGTATACCCTAAAAGCCTTACTATTCAAGGAGTATCGAACAAAGAATCCATCATTAGACTTTCCATTAAACTTGCCTAAATGATCTAGGGTATTAAGAATGGTAACATGACACCCAAATGGTCTCATGAAGCTCAAAACCAGGTGTTTCTACCCGAAACCATTTCATAAGGGTTCTTTTTTCGTTCCTTTGTGAGGCTTGACTACTAATACCCTATTTCGCACATAGCAAGCAGTATTAACTGCTTCAGCCTAAAATGTAGTAGGTAACTTAGAGTTAGCTAATATGGTTCTAGCAGCCTCAATTAGTGTCCTATTTCTTCTTTTAGCAACTCCATTTTGCTGAGGAGTTCTAGCCACACTAAATTCCCTCTTAATGCCTTTCTTTTTACAAAACTCACTCATAACTCTATTTTTAAACTCTGTTCCATTGTCACATCTGATTATCTTTACTTTCTTATCAACTAGATTTTCTATTTGAGTTATAAAGCTCTTTAGAATGTCACTAGTTTCATCCTTAGATGCTAAAAAACACCCAAGTAAATCTGCTATAATCATCATAGACTACTAAGAAGATCATTTAAGCTCTTGTTTGTTTAGAACATGATCTAGGATGAATTGGCGGAATATTCAAACGTTGAATCATTGTTATTAATACAAGGTTTTTCATCATCATCACCTAAGATACATGACTACTACAAGCCCCAATCTTACCTGATCAATGGTAAGACGGTTACATCAATAGGAATCATAAGATCCTTGGGGCTACACCACCATGCTAGCATCTATCTCTTGTGGGACGTGTAAACCCACACACACAACACGTTTTACACCTTTGGTGCAAAAAAAAACCCCCCCCCAACACAATTTTTAAGCAAATTAAAATCTATAGCAGGGACCTCCTTTTATAGTATAAGGAGGTTAAGGTTTACATGGAAACTAATAAAAGATATTAAATAAGTAAATCATCTAATGTTTATCTTGATATCTTTTCATCTTTATCTCTTTTTGACCAAATCTTCATTTTCTCCTACATCTTGTAGAATCCCATAATGACGACTTTGGTCCTTCTTGTTTCCATCTTGTTTCATTCATGTTTTGTCTTATCAACTCAAATATAATTCCCAACAATCTTCCCCTAGTTGATAATGACAAAACCAAATAAGCACGAACTTCCCCTGAAGTTAATATACGAATGAAACCTTCCCATTAAGCTACCAAGGATCTACAAGTTGCAAATCATCAAATCTTCTTCCCCTTTTTGTCAATATCAAATAGGAGACTAAAGTATGCAACTTTGATCTTCACAACTACGAACCACTATCACACTTCTAATTCAGCCTTCCAACAACTCAAATTTCCCACCATTACGCACCATAAGAAAAATGAACTTGAGCAGTAGAAACTTACACTAGCAGTAGTAACAAAGGCTAGCAGTAGTAAAAACCTTCACCTCAATGTAGCATATAAATGGTTAAACATTTTAACATTAAGCTTCCCTTGAAACCCATATGTTAACCATTTCTTAAATGTAGGCTCTATGTAATGATTACTGATGAAGAAAACTAAGTATTACCAATTTGATGCTGAAGTAGAATAACCTAAACTTGTATCTTATGTCTTGCACTATAATATGATAAGAACTCATAATCTTCTTCTTCGTTTTATGAGTAGACCTCGATCTCTTGATAAATCCGCATGCCTTACATGAGTCACTGACCACGTGATAGTAAATACCTGTGAGTACTATAATGTATCTCCTTACATCAGGTAAAAACTAGTTTTATCAAGTCTTCATCATAAACCGTATATAACCAAACAAGTTATCTCCAAGACCAAAAGATATAATAAGAACACGCATCTGAAAAATCTACTTCATCTTCAAATAAGTCATAAACAACCTTCTTCGTAACCAATTATTCCAAGAAAATACGAAAAACGAGCCTTTTTCATAATTTAAGTGAATCTTAAACCAAAAATCTTATGTGTGTGTTATCCGATATCTGTCAAAGCTAGCAGTACTAACTTCTTTTATCGGACAAGGCTAGCAGTTGTAATTGCTTCTAGCAGTACTAACTTCCTTTAACCCAAACAGTATTAACATAGGAAGCAGTATTAATTTTATTGAACCCGAGCAGTATTAACTGCTTAAATTCAATAGCAGTATTAATATCATGAAGCAGTATTAACTTTTTAATCCCAAGCAGTAGTAACTGCTTTTTAACGCTAGCAGTATTAACCAACAATAATAACAGTAGTAACTGCTTTTATACCTTAGCAGTATTAACTCATGACTTACTACTGTTCTTCCATACTAGGCAGCACAAAGTACATTAGCAGCATTAACCATCCTTGCACATCATAAAGTACGTATGTACTTAGTCCTAGCAGCATTAACTGCTCGAGTAGCATATTTAAAACAAAAGCAGAAACTATATCCAGCAGCATTAATTTCTTTAACAGCATTAAACTTTGTATACAAACCAACTGTAGTAACTATCCTATTACCGTTGTATACAGCTTGACCTAGTTCATTGCCTTAAAGTTCCATGTCTTTTATTTAAGCACGATAATGATCAAGATACATAACATCCGTGTCTTTCCAATCTATGACCACAATCGATACCTTAGTGCAAAACCCCAACTTTATACAATCATGGCTTATCAAGAAAACCCTAAAAGAGTTTGAATGAATTCATACCAAGCCGTGTATACACCACATCAGATCCGAAAAAATATAACAAACCCTAATCATCTGGGTTTGATCAGGTATAGAGCATAATGGATCAAAAAGAAAACCCAAATAAATAGTAACAAATCTTACCAATCGTATTTCATACCCAAACAGTAGGGAGAGGACGATTATAAGCATCATTATAGCATGAACTTCAAACCCATAAAATTTCCCACAGATTTCTTGAACATTAGGGTTTTTCGGGTTAAAACCTTATAGATCTAGATCGAGAGCACATGGCTCTTGATACAATGAGAAGATCACTTAAGACTCTGTTTGTTTCGACATGATCTAGGATGAATTAATAACAAAGACGGAATATTCAAATGTTGAATCATTGTTATTAATACAAGGTTTTTCATCATCATCACCTAAGATACATGACTACTACAAGCCCCAATATTACCTGATCAATGGTAAGACAGTTACATCAACAGGAATCACAAGATCCTTAGGGATACACCACCATGCTAGCATCTATCTCTTGTGGGACGTGTAAACCCAAAATACACCGTTTTACACCTTTTAGTGGCACACACACTTTTTGCGCACACTTAAAATATATGCCTGGACCACCTCTTTATAGTGTAAGGGGTTAAGGTTTACATCGGAAACTAATAAAATATTAAATAAGTAAATCATTCTAACTGTTTATCTTGATATCTTTCATTTTATCTCTTTTTGACCAAATCTTTATTTTCTCCTACATCTTGTAGAATCTCATAATGACGACTTTGGTCCTTCTTGTTTCCATCTTGTTTCATTCATGTTTTGTCTTATCAACTCAAATATAATTCCTAACATGACATAAAAGCCATGTTTTGAGAAATTAAGCTTGAGCTTGAGTTTGTAGTTCCTTTGACCTCTTTTTCATCAATCTTGAAATTGTTGTAGAGATCATCAAAGCTCATTGTGTCTAGATCAAGTTTATTCCTCCAGACCACAACATGAGTATTCCACTCAGAAGGCAGACTTCTCAAAAAATTTAAATTGAGATCCTCTTGTGAAATAATTTCAACCAAGATAGCTAGCTGACTTACAATCTTCTAAAGCCTGTTAAAAATAGAGTCAAAAGACTCTGTACTTGGAGCATTAAAGTTTTCATACATCTTTTTTGTGGAATCATTACCACCAAATCTTGTTTGTATAGCAGCAAACAAAGTCTTGGCATCCTTGTACTGATTAAAAGTCAGTAGATGTTCATTAGGAAGTGCCATTAGTAACATACTTGTTGCCTTCACATCATTCTTCTTTTGAGTCTTTTCATCAGCAGTTACAGGACCTGGTATTCGAGAAGTTGAGGTTCCATCAGCATTTGTTGTTGTTCGAGCTACTGGTTTGAATGAGTTTATATTCTCTCTGACATCCCATAAAGCATAGTCTTGTACTGGAAAGTATTGCTCAATCCTTAGCTTCCACATCTCATATTCACCCTATTTGAGAAGGGGAAATTTTGCAGTAGTATTGGTTTTTGCAGTTTCTAGATTTATCTTTTCTTTGTGAGTAAAGAGTTCGTCTAGATCAAAGTTTCAGAACACAAGATCTGATACCACTTGTTGATCCCAACTTAAGATCTATTCTTTAGCTTATAAAGAGTATGTTACCTTGGATAAATCCAAATAAACATGGTAGAAAACTTGTGTATTATAGTAAAGAGTATGCGGAAATCGACTCTTCACTACTAAAAGAATTATGAATGTAAAGTAAATATGAATGAACAAAGATGTAACAAAAAGCTTCAATATTATTAAGATAATTAATACGAGTACTTGTCTTGTATAGGGTTTACACACTGAAGCTATGAATATCTAAAATGTATATGAATGTATGTATCTAACATCATGCCCTAGGACATCCTTTTATACACCAAGGAGTCCTACAAGGCTTACAATACTTTCCTAACATATCATGATCTTTTCTATAAACAAACATAATCTCTTAAACAAATAAGTTATACATATCTTCTTTACAAATAACTAATACTTATCTTCGTAAGTATTCTTGTTCTCCAATCAATCTTTATCTCTTCTCTGATAAGCTTTTGATCTTATCTTTGTCAGCATAAACCTTTCAGCAGTTGTAATCACTCAGCAATTGTAACTATGCAGAGAGCAAGCATTAACTATAGAAGTTTACTCTAGCTCGTAAAAACATACTACTAGCGTACTAACATTTATATAACAATAGTAATACTTAGTATATTTTTAGATCTTCTCTCTGAGACAGTCTTTAATTCTACTACGCCAGTAGTAGCTTAAAGAACAGTAGTAATATATACTAGCAGTAGTAACTTTTATACTACCAGTACTAACTATTTAGCATAATTTTCATTAGTATCTCCAACAGTACTGAGTTATGCTTGACAGCACTAATATATACCCGAGCAGTAGTAATTCTAAGAATCATCTTGAAGTCTTTTAATCCCAACACTATGGATTTAGATGGAGAAACATTTTTAACTGGTAAATTTCTAGGAATACACCAAAAAGCCTAAATGTTGTAAAATTAACTAACTACAATCCCGTGTAACCCTTTGCTTACTCTCATCATACGAGTAAGATCCCCTAGAAAAACCTATTGAGTCATTCCTGTCTTTTTCACACCATATGTCTATTTTGTTACACCTTTACACCTTAGCATACCCTGTAGATTAAGCCTACTTTAATAAAGTTGCTAGTTGCTTTTGTGTAAAGTTTTGTATTTCCTGTGTTAAAGTGAGATTTTCTATCTCTGTTATGGTCGGGAAATTGCACAATGCAATGGGAAAATATGTAGCTCATGTATTTTGCTACTTTCACGATTATGTATTATGTCCGAAGAAGAAGTGTAGAAGGAAAAATTATCCGGAAAAACTATGATTGTGAAGACGGTAAAATTGCACCGAGGTTTATGTGTAAACAAAAAACAAAAAAATAAAAAAATAGAAAAATAGAAAATGCATCAAAAACAAGAAGGAAGTTTTATAGTAGGTTCGCTAAACTTAAACCGATGAAATTCTTGGAAGGATCGATTATTCGTGGATAAAAATCAACGATGTATACAATTGGTATTAGTGGCGCGATATCACGTTTTGTTAAAAGTATGTAAGTTTGGGGGATGTAAGGAAAGTTTGACCGTTATGGGAAACCAACTTTGTTGTCTTTGACATTCTGTGAATCGAGGGCGTTTGTGTATATTTCGCTTCTTTATCATGGACGGTTCTGGGAAAAGATAATAGCACATACCTTATCTTGTTAAAGCTTAATCTATTGTTTGATAATTTTATTTAACAACAATTTGCTTCCCATTCCTAGCAATTAACCTTAGGTTTTACTCGAACGAGGTTTGGATTGGGTCATGCATGTCTATTCTGTCGTTACGGCCATGTATGCGTGATTTAGCCTCCTTGTTGGTTTATGACTTTTGGTGAAAACTAGAAGGTCCCTACCCTATATCATTCTTCATCCTAACCCTTGGTTAAACTCGAATGAAGATGTATTCGAACACACATGTATATTTCGTCATTACGGTCGTGTATGTGTGCTTCAGCTGCCTTGTTGGGGTGGTACTATCGATGAAAGATTGTTAGAATGATTAACCCTTGGCCATATATAAAACCTAATTTACCTTTTGACTTGTTTCTCCTTAGCTCTAGTAGTGGAGATGTGTATCCTTGCCAAGCTTATGATACAAAGCTAATCACGACCAAGCAAATGAGCGTACCACTTAAATGTTACACCCTAGATTAGTTGAGTGATCTAAGTGATTTCATTCCCATATTTCGTGAGGTGCTTGGTCTTGTACAAGTGATTAAAACGAAAGAAGTGCTTAAACGGAAAAATCCTTGACTTCGGTTAGGATACATTTTCAATATAATCTAGAGTCTACTTGAGGACAAGTAGGATTCAAGTGAGGGGATATTTGATGACATCAAATAAAGTCACATTTATACCATCATTTATCCTGAATAAGTTACCCATTTTTATATAATTATTGCAAGAATAAGTACTTAATTGCTTAAAAGTGTTATTTGTAGTAATTGAGGAGTGATTTGTGAAGACATGCTAAAAGGCGTATATTTTGGAGCTAAAACGAAGACATTTGAAGATATCCTATTTCTGACCAATACGCCGTATCCAAGAAAAGAGATCCGGCGTATCAGCGCCAAGTCTTCGCAAGAAAACGCGTATTCACGATTCCCAATACGGCGTATCCCTCTTCTGCCATACGACGTATCCATGAAGATAACTATTCAGAGATACGAAGATTTTACTAATTTGGGAATGTATATTATAATGATCTTAAACTTTGCACGCACTCTAAGGGATACACCCCAATACGCCGTATTGACCTAGCCTAATACGGCGTATCCAGGCTTTTTCAGAGGTTATAAATAGATGACTCAAAAACGAGTTTTCAGTGTGCAAAATCATATTCTTTTTACCATACACATAAAAGACGATTTTTTAAAGAAAAGAAGAAGCACCAAAGGTCAAGCATCGATTCACCGATTCATAGAAGACACCGTGTAATTTCCTTACTCTTGTAATCATTTAATTTTTGGTATCGTTCGGTAAAACGTTTAGTTTACCTTGGTTATTTGATCACGTTTGTATAATTACAATGGTTATGGGCTAATACCCTTGGGTATTAGCCATCCTAATGAAGATTTAATGTTTGGTTTGTTTTAAAATCGATTTACTTAATTTATTGTTAAAAGTTTAAATTATGTTTATCACATGATACTTGTCTACGTGTTTGAATATGCGACCTATCATTCAACTGGGTTTAGTTACGCATAACAACCAAGCTAGATACTAGGATAGCTCTCCATATCGTGTTCTATATTACTGGACCAATAGGATCATGAATAACATTTTGTCTTTGTCTTTAAATTAAGAGCTTAGTTGGACCGGCAGGTGACCCGTAATGTTTCAACAAGTATGTTCTTGATTAATTGATAAAGATTTGAATAGTGGACTACCAGTATATAAAATACTATCAAACAGTAAGTGGGTAAAGTCCCGATGGGCTAGGGTTTATCAAGATCACCATTGCTATAAGACCTAGATAGATTATAATTAAACTAAAGGATGCTTTATGCGGATGCGTTAATTGTAACAGGATTCAACGTGTCTAGGTCTTAGGATAATGTCCCGCCCAAGTCTTAAGAATGATATGCCGCTTCGAGATAAGAAATCATTGCACTAAACAAACAAACCAACATTTAATTTTATTTAATATGGCTAATACAGTTTTTTATTATTTGGCTTTTACCGCTTTTTTATCTTCTGATTGTTTTCTTACATGTTTATTGTGTTTAGAATTGATTTTTGTCACCATAAAACCCGTTCTAGTCTCTCAGGCTGAAACCCCCCATCTATCGTTAGAAGCGTATATAGCATAGGTTTAACAAGTAATTAGAATTAACTTAACTAGAGTAATTAAAATACTGATAGATTATAAGGTTAACGACCTCGCTCTTAGTGTTCGACACCCTACTTACCACGAAACTCCACCCGATCGGGTACACTGCCCGTTAAAGTGTTGTTTTAGGATAAGTCGGCTAAATATAAATGTAAAACTTGGTAATCAATAAATTGACCCTACCCGACAGCACATCAAGTTTTTGGCGCTGTTGCCAGGGAGTGAAGTTGTTTAATTCTTGTTTATTAGTGTTTTAGTTTAGTTTAAATTGCATATTTGTGTGCTTGTTTGCGTGTTTAATTTACTGCATTGTTTATTTTGCATATTGTATGTTTGTGTGCATTGTTACAGCCTGCTGTAACATTCTGAGTCGAATACTCAATACGACGTATTCATCTTCTTGGATACGGCGTATGAAATTTTTCTAAACCAATACAACGTATTCGACTCTATCATTAATACAACGTATTCAGATTACTGAATACGGCGTATTAGTCCATTTAACCTTTTTCTTTGTAGCAAATTAATTACTGGTAATGGATGACCCCAACATCACCATGGAAGAGTACATCCAGCTTATGGCTGATAAGGCTCGAGGGCGTGATCAGACGTTTAATTGAGAAACTGCTATATACGGTGAGGTATATTGTGAAGATCTTGATTCTTTCATAGATTTTGAAACAGATTTCCTAGCGATCGTCTACAATGATGCATCGATATCAAATCAGAATGTTTCTTCCAAAACCACTGTAAGTATTTACAATGCAATTAAATTTGACATTGATTTTCACATATTATTTTCCGATTCCGAGGACGCGGATTATACTTTTATATATAACAATGATTCGTCTTCTTATAAATTAATTCCTATCAATGATTTAAAACCGGAACCAGTAAATGAACATGTTGAAATCAATACTGAATCGTGTTCGGAGAACATTGATATCAAACCAATGGACAGTATTATATGCACAAACAATGACACCACTCTAGTTGAGTTTGATAAAAACATTGAAACAAATCATGACACACCAGGTAAATCTTTCGCTAGAAAAGATTTTGTTTTAATGATTAAAATCATGATTAGTCAATGTTTTAACAAAGGGATGCCATTAATTTTTATAATTAAAAATTTATATGTGCAATTTGGCATCCCGTTCGACCTCAAATTGTTTTATAAGGATGAGATTAAATTGGGGCAAGTCTAACTTAAAGACTTTTCTGTAAACAAAAGTGCTTGCCGGGAGACAACCCGGAATGTTATTTTTCTTATCGAGTCTGTCTTCCCAGACACTCCATATGGCGTATCGAACCCCTCTAGATACGGCGTATGGATGTGTCTGGACGTTATCAGTCTGTAATTTAATTTTAGTACTTTAAAATTTTTAATTGTTTTTACAGGAATAATACAGCGTATCCTAGGGTTTGGGATACGACGTATTGATCCCTGTATAGTTGTGTGTTTAATTATTTTCCTGCATTGTAACCATTGTATAACCGAGATAGGAATTGCACCTTTGTCTTCTAATCTTTTATCCCGGACCTTGCTATCAGGAAATCGACCCTATGGTATACTCTGAAAAAGACGTGTGTTGAACTCGTACGAGCATTCGGAAGCCTCGTCAACATACTTTTTGCTCAAGAACTCAAATTGGAGAATCATCTCGAGCAACATATCAGGGGAGTTCCTCGTTCTAATTCTATTTCCCATTTTCTTTTAATTGTTTTTTCTATACAATGAGGACGTTGTATAATCTAAGTGGGGGGATGGAGAATTAAAATGCCTACTTGTCCTTTCTTTTATAAATAACATGCTAATGCGCTTAAATTATGCCAAATTTAAAATTTTTCTAGCATAACTTTTGTAAAAATTACTAGTTACATGACCTCGCGCACTATAACCCTTAATGCCTAATTGTGAGAATTAAGCCTATTCTGTTTCCAAATGCTTACTAAAAATTCCACAAAATATAAGTGTGCCGGTGATGTAGTGGACTTTAGAACTTCGCCTGGTATATCACTCGAGACCATAATGACGAGTACTATGGATTTAGATGGAGAAACATTTTTAACTAGTAAATTTCCAGGAATACACCAAAAAGCCTAAGTATTGTAAAATTAACTAACTACACTGGTTAGTTAAATCCCGTGTAACCCTTTGCTTACTCTCATCATATGAGTAAGACCCCCTAGAAAAACCTGTTGAGCCATTCCTGTCTTTTTCACACCATATGTCTATTTCGTTACACATTTACACCTTAGCCTACCCTATAGATTAAGCCTACTTAATCAAAGTTGCTAGTTGATTTTGTGTAAAGATCTGTATTTCCCGTGTCAAAGTGAAATTTTCTATCTCTGTTATGGTCGGGAAATTACACAATGCAATGGGAAAATTTGTAGCTCGTGTATTTTGCTACTTTCACGATTATGTATTATGTCCGAAGAAGAAGTGTTAAAGGAAAAATTATCCGGAAAAATTATGATTGTGAAGCCAATGAAATTACACCGAGGTTTATGTTATATTAATGAAAAAAAAGAATGGAAAAATAGAAAAGTGCAGCTAAAAAAGAGAAGGAAGTTTTATAGTCAGTTCGTTAAACTTAAATCGAAGAAATTCTTGGAAGGATCGATTATTTGTGGATAAAAGTCAATGATGTATAGTTTTGTATTAAGTGGCCGATATCACCACTTTTGTAAAAGCATGTAAGTTTGGGATGTTTGGAAAGTTAAACGTTATGGGAACGCCAACTTAGGTTGTCTTTGTCATCTCTATGATCGACGTGTTTGTATATATTTTGAGTCTTTATCATGGAACGGTCGGGAAAAGTTACTAGCAACTACCTTATTTGCTCAAGCTTAATCTATTTGTTTTGTGAATTTTATTTAACAACAATTTACTTCCCTTTCCTAATCATTAACCATGGGTTTTACGCGAATGAGGATGTTTACGAGCATGTATATCTATTCCGTCGTTACGGCCATGTATGCATGTCTCAGCTGCCTTGTTGGTTTATTACTATTGGTGAAAGTTAGAAGATCCTTACCCTATATCGTTTTTCATCCTAACCGCTGGTTAAATACTAATGAGGATGTGATCGAATCATACATGTCTATTCCGTCATTATGGCCATGTATGTGTGGTTCAGCTGCCTTGTTGGTATGGTAATTTTGGTGAAAGATTATTAGAATGATCCACCTTGGCCTTGTATAAAAACCCAATTTACCTTTTGACTTGTTTCTCCTTAGCTCTAGTGGTGGAGATGTGTATCCTTGCTAAGCTTATGATACAAAGCTAATCACGACCGAGTAATTGAGCATACCACTTAAATGTTACACCCTAGATTAGTTGAGTGATCTGAGTGATTTTATTTCCATATTTCGTGAGGTGCTTGGTCTTGTACAAGTGATTAAAATGAAAAAAGTGCTTAAACGGAAAAATCTTTGACTTCGGTTGGGTTACATTTTCAATATAATCTAGAGTCTACTTGAGGATAAGTAGGATTCAAGTGGGGGGATATTTGATGACATCAAATAACGTCACACTTATACCATCATTTATTCCAAATAAACTAACCACTTTTGTATAATTATTGCAAGAATGTGTACTTAATTGTTTAAAAGTGTTATTTGCGGTAATTGAGGAGTGATTTGTGAAGACATGCTAAAAGGCGCATATTTTGGAGCTAAAACGAAGACATTTGAAGATTACTCATTTCTGACCAATACGCCGTATCCAAGAAAAGAGATACAGCGTATCAACGCCAAGTCTTCATAAGAAAATGCATATTCACAATTCCCAATACGGCGTATCCACCTTCTGCCATACGCCGTATCCATGAAGATAACTATTCAGAGATACGAAGATATTATTATTTTGGGAATGTATATTATGCCGATCATAAACTTTGCGCGCACTCTAAGGGATACACCCTAATACGCCGTATTTGCCTAGCCCAATACGGCGTATCCAACCATTTTCAAAGACTATAAATTGAAGGCTCAAAAACGAGTTTTCAGTGTGCAAAATCATATGCTTCATACCATACACATAAAAGACGATTTTATAAAAAGAAAAAGAGCAACCAAAGGTCAAGCATCAATCACGATTCCATAAAAGACACTGTGTAATTTCCTTACTCTTGTAATCATTTAATTTTTGGTATCGTTCGGTAAAACGTTTAGTTTACCTTGGTTAATTGATCACGCTTGTATAATTACAATGGTTATGGGCTAATACCCTTGGATATTAGCCATCTTAATGAAGATTTAATGTTTGGTTTGTTTTAAAATCGATTTTCTTAATTTATCATTGAGAGTTTAATTATGATTATCACATGATACTTGTTTACGTGTTTGAATATGCGATCTATCATTCAACTGGGTCTAGTTACGCCTAACAAGTGAGCTAGATACTGGGATAACTCTCCATATCGTGTTTTATATTACTGGACCAATAGGATCACAAATAACGTTCTGTCTTTGCCTTTAAATTAAGAGCTTAGTTGGACCGGCAGGTGACCCGTAATGTTTCAACAAGCATGTTCTTGATTAATTGATAAAGATTTGAATAATGGACTACCAGTATATAAAATACCATCAAACAGTAAGTGGGTAAAGTCCTGATTGGCTAGGGTTTATCAAGATCACCATTGCTATAATCCTTAGATTATAATTAAACTAAAGGATGCTTTATGCGAATGCGTTAATTGTGACAGGATTCAACGTGTCTAGGTCTTAGGATGATGTCCGGCCTAAGTCTTAAGAATGATATGCCGCTTCGAGATAAGAAATCATTGCACTAAACAAACAAACCAGCATTTAATCGGATTTAATATGGCTAATACAGTTTTCTATTATTTGGCTTGTTTCGCTCTTTTATCTTCTGATTGTTTTCTTGCATGTTTATTGTGTTTAGAATTGATTATTGTCACCATAAAACCTTTGCCAGTCTCTCAGGCTGAAAACCCCCATCTATCGCTAAAAGCGTATATAACATAGGTTTAACAAGTAATTAGAATTAACTTAATTCGAGTAATTAAAATACTAATAGATTATAAGGTTAACGACCTCGCTCTTAGTGTTCGACAACCTACTTACCATGAAACTCTAACCGATCGGGTACACTGCCCGTTAAAGTGTTGTTTTAGGATAAGTCAGCTAAATATAAATGTAAAACTTGGTAATCAATAAATTGACCATACACGACAACACATCATCCCTACTCTAAAAAAACTCCCAATACGCTCAATACGGCGTATCAAAGAAATTCCAGAAACTATAAATAGAAAACCTAAAAAAAAGTTTTAGGTGTGCTTGATCATATTTTCGATACCATAACCACACAAGTTGATTTCCAGAAGACAAGAAGAGCAGAAGAGGTCAAGCAAAACATCTAATTATATAGGAAACACCTTGTAATCCCTGTACTCTAATAATCATTCAATTTTTGGTATCAATCGTTCGGTTAGTTTAATTGGTTGATTTGATTATTATTCTTGTATTAATTACGATGGTTAAGGGCTAATACCCTTGGGTATTAGCCATGTTATGAAGATTTAAATGTTTAGTTTGTTTATATCGACTTCTTAATTTATCGTTGGGTGTTGATTATGTTTATCAATTCATACTTGTTTATGTGCTTAAGTATGCGACCCATCATTCAACTGGATCTAGGAATGCAAAATATCTAGCTAGCTAGATGACGGGATGGCTATCCATATTCGTAAGTTATATATCTAGAATAATAGGATCACAAATATTGACCTATCTTTACCAATCGCTTAAGGGAATAAGTTATTCTAGCAAGTGACCTAGTATAACGTTATTATTCCTTTGGTAAAGACTCAGACAGTAGACTACTAGTATATAAAGAGCTGTTAAGCAGTAAGTGGATAAAGTCTCGATGAGCTAGGGTTTAATAAGATCACCATTATCAATCTCCTAAAATAGATTTTAATCAACAAATAGGATGCTTTATGCCAATTCGTTTAATTGTGACAGAATTCTACGTATTTAGGTTTTAGGAAGAAGTATCGCCTAGATCTTGAAATGATATGCCGCCTCGAAATAAGCACTCATTGCACTAAAACAAACATACATGCATTTTAATTGGATTAATCATAGCCAATACAGTTTTCTTATAATTAGCTAGACCGCTTTTCTATCTTTTGTTTATCTACTTGCGTGTGTTATTGTGTTTTAAATCGATTTAAGTCACCACCAAACCTGTGTGAGTCTCTCAGACTAAAACCCCCCCATTATCCGTTAGTACTAGGTTTAGCATATGTTTAACATAGATTAGAATTAACATAGTTTAAATTGTCTTAATTTAGTTAACCAAAATATTGATAAAAGATTAACGCTCTCGCTCATAGTGATCGACACCCTACTTACCAACGAAGCTACATCTAATCGGGTACACTGCCCGTTAGAGTGTTGTTTTTAGGTAAAGTCGGAAAAATATAAATGTAAAAATTGATAACTAAAATAACAACCTACACGACGACACATCAACTTTTTGGCGCCGCTGCCAGGGAGTGAAGTTGTTTAATCTTTACTTTTGTTTAATATATTGGTTTTAACCCTAAATGAACTTAACCCCTAGAATTAGTGTAATTTAGATTAGTTTAAATTTATGTCTTTTATTTGTTTTTGTATTTTTGTGTTTGCTTTTGTTTGGTTCTTTGTGAGTAATATCTAGGTTAGGTTAAAATGGATGAATCAGATCTAACCATGGAAAAATACATCAAGCTTCATGCTGAAAAGGCTTGAAGGTGTGGTCAGATGTTTAATTGGGAAACTGCTACATACGGCAAGATTTATTGTGATGATTATGACCTTTTAACAAGTTTTAAAGTAAATTTTCCAGCTATCGTCTACAATGATGCATTGAAATCAAATCAGAATATTTCATCCGAACCAAATGTAAGTATTTATAATGCAATTAAAACTGAGTTTGATTTTAATATATCTTTTTCCGATTCTGACGACGAAGATTATACTTTTATTTATGACAAGGATTTGTTTTCTTATAAATTAATTCTTGTTAGTGATATAAAACCAGAACCAGTAAATGATCATATTAAAATCAATACTGAATTGTGTTCGGAAAACATTGATATCAAACCAATGGATAGTGTTGTTTGCATAAGCATTTACACCACTCCCGTTGAGTCTAATGAATACTTAGAGACAAATCACGACGAGAAAAGTAAACTTTCAGAAAGGAGCAATTTCATTCTAATTATTAAAGTGATGAGTCGGATAAGTTTTCATAAAAGGAAGCCATTAATTTTCATAATTAAAAATCTATATGTCCCGTTTGGCATTCCTTTCGACCACAAGCGGGTTTATAAGGATGGAATTTACACGAGAAGATTGTGGAGGCCAAGGTACATTTTTCTTTACTTTGATAACTTAAGAAAATTAGTCTCCAAAGATGAATACGAAGTATTGTCTAAACATCTATACGCCGTATCAACGATTTTTAACCAGAGTTGACTTAGAAAACTGTTTTACCCAATACGACGTATTGAACAACACAAATACGACATATTGAATATGGGTATAAAAACCCAACTGATACGCCGGATCAGTCTCACTCACAAATTTTTACACGCAAACTCAAAAATAATCGCGGTGAAAACTTTGGAGATCAATTTCCAGCTCTTTGCATCCTTTCATTCGAATCATAAGGTATTGATCTCTTAATCACCCCTTTTCTTTTTCCTAGTTCAATTATGATTCGAGTTAAGGTTAGGGTTTTGTTTGATGAGGAAACTTACGTGTAGCCTTAGCCTTTATATCCCCTTTTTCTACATATATTAAATTGGATTGAAATGTTTTGAGCTTTTGTGTTAATGGTCAAACAGGTAGAATAGGATGACCCATTCAAATTTGTACTGCAAAACTACTACGGCGTATCCAGTCAAATGGATACGACGTATTGGATGTTTTTCCCTAAACCAGTGAACCGATACGACGTATTCTAATTTTAATATGGCGTATTAAGCTTTTTGAAACCATAACTCTTTGAAAACCCCATACGGCGTATTGATTATACATATACGCCGTATTAACCTTCATGTATTAACTTAATACACCGTATCCATAATACGCCGTATTATATATTTCTATACGGCGTATTGATCATAAGTGCCTCAATACTCCGTATTAACTATTCCATGGATATAGGGTATTCATTTCACCTTTATACGACGTATTCAGAAACCCTATACGCCATATTGGACCTCTGTCAGAATTATGAAAATTTTATTTCTTGTGTACTAACATTGCTCGAGTTTTATAGATATGGCTGGACTACCACCTAGAGCTCAGAGGCATTTGTGGCTTAGGTACGAGGTAGAGGGGTGTGGAAAACTAAAAGGGGGGGGGGGGGAGGTTGAATAGTTTACCGCTTTTTAATTTGTTATATAGTTTGTTTATAAAAACTTAGATTCGACTTTATGTGATCTCAATATGTGCACAATATGAACAATACAAATAAGTAAATAAATGATATGAAATACAATAGATAAGAGTTAGAAAGATCAAACCACAACACAAGGATTTATAGTGGTTCGGTAACGAAGCACCTCTTCGCCCTACTCCACTCCCCGAGCACCAAACTCGAGAGTTCTCTTCACTATGTCAACAAACTCCCTTTAGGCGGAGAAAACCATACACAACTAAGCTTACACCGATTTCCAACACTAAGTTAAATGTCGAGTTCTAATCCTAGCTAGAACCAATCTAACACAACTTTTGTATTTTGAGGACTAAAATACTAACCGCACTACTTCACAACAATTCACTACTTCACTTCACAACTTCTCTTCACTTCACTACTTCACTTCACTACGCTTTACAACTTCACTACGCTTCATAACTTCACTTCACCTAGACACTACTATGATCACACCAATCTAACACTACTTATTATAATCACCACGATCTAACTATACTTTCAATGATCACCACAATCTAACTATTATACACAACTATAATACACACCTTCACAATATACACAAATGATTTACAAGATATAACACAACTTCACAACAACACCAACTAAACTATAACACTTCTTGACTTGATGATAAGAAGTATTCTTCTCTTGCACTTGAGAAATTAAGCTTGAATCACTTAGAAACAAAAGCTTATGATTAAATGATCAAAGGATTGTAGGAGATGTGTGGACTGATTTTAGACAGAAAAGAATGAGTGTAAAAGGTAAGAAAATCAGTGGGGAACAGTCTAGTATTTATAGGTAAGCTGGAGAGTATTTTTGTCTGACCGACCCTCTTACCTCTATGGCCGGCCCCTTTATCACTAAGGGGACCGCCCTTGTATTTAAGGGGGCCGCCCAGGCTTAGTCGTAACCTTTTTTTGTCTTTTCCAAGGGAGGTGTTTTCTGGAACATTTCTAGCCGTTTTTGGGTAGAAAATTTGAATTCCAAATATTTATTTTGAATAAAACATTTCTTTTAAATACAAAAATATTTTGTAAAAGTTATAAAATTGTTTTTAACATTTTATAAAAAAATATGAGGTTGAATAAAAATTCCTTTGATCATAAAATGCATTAAGCATTTATTTATTCATACCTTTAAGTGATTAAATTGTCAAAATGAAAATTTACTACTAATTACTTGTTTACGTTTAATTTTACATTGAACATTTTTACATGTTGTGATTATCAAAACGTAGAGAGGTCGAAAAATATTAATAACGTTTTTAGGCATTATTTCTATCAATAATCTCCCCCTTTTTGATGATTATAAAATCTAAACTCATTAAATGTAAAATTATTTTAAAACAAGTATTTAGTGAGTTTTATTTCCATTTCTCCCTCTTTTTGTAGAATCAAAAAGGCTTCGTCGATGAATGTGAGTGAATTCGATGAAATAGGTGCTCCCCCTTGATGTGTGCTCCTCCTCGTTTGAGGGCACCAAGGAATCAAGCTATGGTAACTTTGCTACAAAAACAAGTTAGAAGAACAACACCAATGTTTCTAATATATAGCAAAGGAAAGAAAAATATTTAAACATGTTGATAATGCTTAACAAGTGTCAAGGTATTTGTTTAAACTAACAATCACAAATATATATCAACTAAACTTAACTTATATAGTTAGGAGTCATTCAACTAAAATATAGAAAATAAAGACAAGCAAGTGCATACTTGAAACATAAGATTAAAGACCATTCATTAAACATAAGAATTATGTATAAACACAATCACACATACATTAAATTGAAATAATATGCTTAAAGCATACATAAGATTTAAACTACAAAGGTCCTAATATTCCTAGAGTTTCATAGGACTTGCTTGCAAAAGGTTTGATTGACAATTATTTGAAAATGGCTAAACATGGTGTATGTTTAGTTTGGAGAAAGTGATGGTGGTGATGGTGAATTGGGTGGTGGAGGTTGCGAGAGTATGTGTTCAATGTAGGAAAACATGTATTGGAGCTCATCTCGTAATCCAAAGATGAGAGTGCGATTGTGGATGCATCACAAGCATGAATCTCCATGAGCTTCAAGAAGGTTTCAAGGAATGGGATGACCAAAGAGAGGTGGAGAGGGTGATGGAGTATTTAATTGAACATCAAGTGGAGTAATTGGTGAGAGGGTAAGAGTGATGTCTATTGATCCACTTTCTTGAATTGGAAGTGGTGGAGGAACTCTTAGAGGAGGAAATGTTGGTGAGTTCAAGTAACCATTGGTTGATGGTGATGTGGAGGTTAGTGATTTGGGTATGTAGTCAATGGATGATGAAGAAGTATCTCTAGTTGATGGTGTTTTTAAAGGTGCATTTTGAGCACTAGGTGATGGGAGTTTATGTTTGGGTGATGGGGTTTTAGTGTCATCTTGATTTAAATCCACAAACAATTGTTTTGGTACAATGATGTTGATTTTTAGTCTTTTGGAAGCTTTGGAAATGGAAGCTCTAGTAGATGCCATGGAGGTTTATGGTGGTTGATAATGGATGAAGAAGATGATGAAGTGGTGGTAAACATTTAGAGGGAATTTATTAGAAGAGAATAGTTTGGAAATGGAATGGATTTGAATTAGTTTATGGATTTCCAAACTATGTTCAAGTTTTCTAGGTAAGGATAGATGAGACTAGGTAAAAGAGAGTCAAAAAGCAGAAGGAAACAGTAAAACCTGTGAACTGTATGACCGGCCCCCTTAATTATGGTGCCGGCCCCCTTATTGATAAAGGGACCGCCCTTATAAGCTAAGGGGGCCACCCATTTGATGCTTTCCGATGACCAAAAATTTTATTTTTACTAAAATTTTGTAAGAAAGGTTTTGTTTTGGTGATCAATTTGCAACAAGTCCTATGTGAACATATATGTGCATAAAACAAGTATATCATATATGCATGCAATTTGTAAAGATACGTGAAACCAAAAATAAACACAAAGATCATATTAATAACACATAAAAATTAGAGGTTCTAAGGAAGCTAAACAAGTTCACATCCTTCCGACTAAGTCGGGCTGTCATCACACAAGAAATTAAACATAGACATAAGTTCACATAAAGTCCTAAACAAGTTATTCTACCAAGCTAATCATCATTTAACATCTTCATTTCTTTTTCTTCCTGAAGACTCCTCGCAATGCCTTCCCGAACGATTTGAATCCACCTTTAACTTCTTCATGGATTTGTTGAGATTATTGAGCAAGACAGTTTGTCGCTCGAAGAGAAGATAATCATCTTGTTGAGAAGAAGTGGGAATGTTGTATCTTTGGTAATTGAGTTGACGAAGGGAGTTAAGATAGGTGGTAGGAGATGGGGTACTACCACGAGAAGTACCATCATCCTCATCATCATTTCCTTGGTGAGATGAAGATCCATAGATATGATGGGCGGATGTTGATGAGACGGAGTGATGAGCTTTTCCATGATCACTTTGGGGTTTTTGGGTTTGTTTTAGAGCGAGTGGACGCATGAATCGATCAACGACATTGTAAATGCCATTGTCAAGATGAGGATAATGTTTCATGACGTGTCGATAGAGATGAGTCAAGAACATGCCGTAAGGAAGATTTATGGTTAGAGTAGCCCGAGCACATTCAATTCGTTTGACAAAGAAATAAGAAAGATTATATTGTTCTTCCGCAATAATACAATACAACATGTGAGCGAGACTAGCCAGAAGATGGTCTTGGTGGCCTCCTAGTATGAACATATTCTTACAAATGAGTTCTTCCCAACACTTCATGTCTTGTCTTAATTCTTTGGTAAGAATTTGATTTGGAGTGAGAGTGATATTTTAGCTTTTGATAGTGCAGTTCAACTCGACTCGGTCCAATTGAAGAAATCGACGAATATCATCGAGAGTAAGAAGATTGGTATGATATGGTCCCTCAGTCTCTTGGGAATATGCAAGAGATGCAAGATCCTATTCGTTTGTGAAGACGGCTTGACCATTATATTGAAATCTGAGAATTTGACCGAATTATACAAGAGAGATAGTGATGAATTCATGTTGGATCATGAATGAGATTAGAAGATAACCATATTCATCGGTTTGGACTTTGACTTGAATATAAAAGTCTAGAATGAATCGAGGAACGATTGGTTCGTTGATCTCGAAAAGACAATTAAAGCGAACGTTGGTGAACATTCGCTCAATGCCGTTGGATTTGTAATAGAGTTGATCCACGACTCGGCCATCGTGAATACAACGGTTTTCGATTGGTTTATATAATTGAGCAAGGACGGGAGAGAATCCGAGTATTTCAGATACTTTAGGGATATAGGATTTAGTACGGGAGGTATCACCAACAATTTCTCGAGGCATGTTTATCACCTAAACAAGACAACAACAAAATAAAATATTACTACAAGTATATAAAAAAAATTTAAGTTTTGAAAATAACATATGTGGAACAAGGATTACTTTGACTCTAAAAATAAAAAAAACTAAAAAGTAATCAACACGTTCTCTAATTTAATTTGACTCAATCTAGAGTATCGAAAAATATATATTAATTATATATTTCAATACCTAGTGTAATCTTGTCAAGTGTTTTGATGCTAAATAAGTAGAGTAGAGATTATTTCGACATAAGATCAAATTTCTAGGAAATAATCCAAATTCTCCTTTATTAACATACACTTTGACAAAGAATGTCGAAAGATATACATTAAGTTGTATATTTTGCCAACTAAAGTGAGTTCAGTACATATGACTTGACGAAAATGAAATGGTGTTTGTTTTGACTCAAGACCATGTTCTAAAACGTTAAACCAAACGCCCCTTTATTTTATAGTTTTTATTAAATGTATCAATATATATATATGAATTATATATCTTGATGACTTATATAAGTTAGTTATGTGTCTATACACGTGACAAAAATGTGGTGAAGGTCATTTCGACTCTAGACTATAATTCTAGGATATGAACCAAACATCCCTTATTTTTATAAAATTTCACCTATTGATTTGAAAAGTATATATTGAGTCATGTATTCTTTGAAAATCAATACATGATTGTTTTTAGCATGTTTTTGGCATGAATCAACAATATACAAGTTCTTGTTTGGAAATTTTCTAGTTAAAAGAAAATTTGAAAATATATATGTATATTTTTATAACATTTTCGACCTAATAAAAAAATTAGTGATTCAATCTTATTGAAATCTTTGAAATCCTATTACTACGGGAATCATTATAGTTATGGATTTCCTAGACTTAATAACAAGAATATAAAGGACACAAAAAAATTGAAAAATACTTAATTTTGATTAAGAGCAAAATTGGATGAAATCGAAAGAGAAAAACATGGCGAATCTTACAATAGATGTTGTTGATCACATTGTAGGTGTTTACCCCTTGCGAAATTAGATGAATTTTGAGTTTGGGGATTGGATTTTAAAGTTTTTGAGCGTGTGTGTTTGTCACAGCAGTAGCAGGAAGAAGGGGATGTTGAAATGGAGTGTTTGGAAATGAGTTTTGCAGAAGAAATGGGTGTTTAGCGAATTTACCGAGGCCGGTCCCCTTAAAGATAAAGGGTCCGCCCCTTTATACATAGCCGGTCCCCTTAGTGATAAGGGGGCCGCCTATCTGATGACCAAGTTTTTCTTGGTTTTTCGATTTAGACTAGTTTTGTTAATATACAATTATCAAAATACGTCGGAAGCTACTAGTAATATTATTTTAGATAATCTAGTTATCAAAAAATGACGTCGAGAATAAGAAGAAAATACTTGACACATTTAACTAACTTTTCGTTTAATTAAATGAACTTAAATAATTTCCGATGAAATATTTAGGGTTGTCAAGAATTTTAGACTGAGAAGTTGTTTAGAGATGATCGGCGAAATTTGTTAGACATTTTAATTAGCCTTTCGCTAAATAAAAATACTTTGATTATTTCGGATGAGATAATCAAATTGTCAAGTCGAGAGAGGATTTAATGAGGATTTAGTGACGTTTTCAATAAACTTCTTGTTGATTGAATAGATTAATTACTTTGGATGAAATAATTAAATGTCACGATTTAGAGCATTTACGAGGCGAGAGAGATGATTAATGTGTGACGATAAATAATTGAATGAAGTCAAAGCTCAATAAGACGGTTCCGATAGACGTGTAGTCGAGGTGGACGTCGTAGTTGAAGGGAGTTTGTTTCATCCATAGTGTTTTGATGTCATGCCTTTCCGGCGTAAGATGTAAAACTAATCCTACTTCTATGTTAATTATTACCCACTAACTCACTTTTCTTCATCTATGTGAGTTCGCTACAAGTGTACATAGAATATTTCCATTTTATAGTGGTACGTAGAGAGTTCTAATTCAACTACGTGAGAGAAGAGTTCATAATGAACAATTTCTCTTAATTCTAGAAAACCAACAAATGGCCTTTCTAGAGACTACACTATTTTCTCAAGCTTAACTTTTCTCTATTAACTATAACCTATTAGTTTAACAAATATTATTTGTAGCATAATATCACATAGTCATTTAACACTTTGCACATAATCTATATTCTAAGTAATTGGGAAAGAAAGCGTACCTTTGCCTACAACGTGTTTTCTTTAACATCTTCAAGTGAGCAAGCTTTGAAGGAGAAATCTTTTGGTAATCCCGTCATAAAGTTTTAAGAATGTATTCACTCATTATATTCCAAACAGTGTTCATGAACAACTCAACTTAAATGTTGTAAAGACTCAACCACTTGGTCCCCAATGTCTCATGGGTCCAAAATTGTTAGTCCCGAACATATTTTGCATAGGTTTCATTTGATTTGGATACATATAGGGTGGACATATTCCCCACGGAGAGAAGTTTGGTTGTTGTGAATAATTCCACATTGAATGATTATTATTAGGGTATTTTGTCTACCTTGATCTCTCCTAGGTTGTGGTGTTTTAGACCAAGGGTGAGGATTTGATAACGCCCAAATTATGCATATTTTTGGTGGCGTTATTTGCATATATTTAATCATTTCTCATGAATTTTCGAAACTTAATAGCATTAATTGCTTGTAGGTTCACTTGAACATATCCCGAAGATAAACACAACAAAGATCGAGTATTTATATGCTAAAGAACACAACATACAAGAAAAGATAAAATTCAAGTTCTAAAGTGCAAAAGTACGCCGCACTTACCAATTGTGCGCCGCATTTCTCCTCAAGTCAAAGAAATAAAGACTTGGTCAAAATTCAGCATTAACTCCACAAGTACGCCGCACTTCCTATCTGATTATGAAGAATTAATGAAGACTTAAATGCTACTGCATTAACTCCCTAAGTACGCCACACTTACTACCTTGTGCGCCGCACTTTCTTAATAAAACATTTATTACCCTCGCATTTAATCACTAAGTACGCCGCACTTACAACCTTATGCGCCGCACTTTTACCCCTGACTTAGCCTATAAATAGGGGACGAAAATCACACATTTCATTCATCCCTCATCCCACAAATCCTTCCTCTCTTTATTACTCAATCATCTTATTAAGAAATTCTTCATCCATTCCACCATAAACACCACACCCTTTTGAAGATTCAAGATCAAACGATCAAGAACGAAGTAAAATATCAAATTAGTATATTGGAATAATGGAATTTCATGTTGAATCATCTTATGTTATGAACCTCATAGCCATGAGAGGCTAAATCTCTCATGACTACTCGGTGACGTTATGATAATGAATAAGTGTTTGGTATGATCATGATCTCTTTAATCTCAAGCTTATGTTGAAATCGTGTTATATCTTATCTTATCAGTTTTTGCTTATCAATTTAGATTATATAATCATACCGGTATAGGTCGAAAGACAAGTTATGATCTATGTGATTTTAAAGATTTTTCTATGATCTTTATCGTCTGTGTTGAGAAATCCACTTTCGTGAATTGATAAACAAAATAAGTTTTGATACAATAAGTAATTAAACTATTTGAGTGACACATTTGGTTTAGTCTACTAAATATAAGTCTTGAGTTAATTAAGTTAATTTGTAAAAACGTTTTTTGACAATAAATCCTTTTTATAAGTTAAAGGTTCCATATTCAAGATCATTTCCAACACTTATAAATTATTTTCAACTATCCGAGTAGTCATCTTTATTATCATTGGTAAAACAAAAAGTTATTTTCAAGTTAAAGTTTATTTTCTTTCTGATTATCTAAACACTACTCAAATCTCTATGGACGACTTGGTCTTACCTAAAAAGATTATACTGCATACGTGGGTTATACTTTTACCCGTATGTTTCCCTATAATAAAATTGGTATTTTTAGTCATTATAGATTATACCAGGGATTTTTAAGCTGTTCTGCAGTCAACCCTGGAAAATTACTTTAACTCCCCCTCTTTTTCAAAAATTGCCGTACAGTTTTCGGCAAATTGACCCTAACAATTTCTCTCTTGGATGCATACACGTGCTTCCAGTTCTGAACTTGTTGAACCTTTACCTGAACCTGAACATACTCTGAATTGGAGACTCCGTCGACGAAACAGGAGAGTTCCATACGATCAAAGAAACAATCCACCACAACATCCGAGAATTGTCTACCCGCCAATTTGTAACATCAATTACTTTCGTTACTTTCTTGATATTCTTTGAAATTATGATCCAATGGATGATGAACCCATGTGGGCTGCCGACCGTGTTGTCACTCCTACTCTCGGTTCCGCAATCACTATTCCTGAAACCACAAACGAGTTTGCCATTAAAGCTAACCACTTGACCATTGTCAAAGGAAACCAATTTGATGGTAGAACCAAAACCAATCCTCATAAAACCATTCATGAATTCCTCAGAATCTGTGATATGTTTAAATACAAAGATACTGAAAATGAAGCTGTCCGCCTAATGATGTTTCCCCTATCATTCACCGGAGAAGCAAAAAACGTGGCTGAACGAACTCAACGAAGGAACTATTGAAACATGGGATGAACTTTAAACTGCTTTCATTAGCCGATTCTTTCCCCCAGCTCTTTTCGACCGACTCCTCGAAGAAATCCGTGCCTTTTCTCAACATGAAAACGAATCTCTGACCGATGCTTGGCTTCGTATGAAGGAAATGCTCCGAAACTGCCATAATCATAACCTTTCCAAAGGTAATATTATCAAAATCTTCTATCATGGTCTCAACAAAATAACCCAAGAGGTTTTGAATGCCACAGCTGGTGGTATTTTCCTTTATAAAATGCCATATCAAGCTTATCAGCTTCTCGAAGATAAAGTTTTACTCAAGGTCGATTGGGCTAAAAATCAAAAGACCAAATCATCTCTTAAGGAAACTGTTGCTTTCGCCGATGAAGGTAGAAGTAATACCGACACTGACAAAATTATGGCCCGAATGGATGCCATGACCATGAAAATGGATGCTCAGTACAAAGAACTCCAATCTCGTGCTAAACAACCGACATTCGATCTTGACGATGATGACATACCCATGTCCCGTGAAGAAGAAGCAAAATTCATGCAAACTTTCCGTAAGGCTCGTTTTTACAATGATTACCGCGATCGAGACTCGAATTGCGATAATTAACGTTCAAGCGAACGAAATGATTACAATCGAGACTACCGATCCAATACCGATGATAAACCTTACGATCTTCAGAAACAATTCGACAATTTCATAAAGTCTCAGCAATCAACCAACGCCTTTGTCAAAGAAACATTCATGGACCTCAAAACTCAACTTGAAACAGTAGCAAAAAATCATCAAGCTTTAATCCAGAATCTTGAAACTAAGTTTGACAGACTTGCTGACAAGCAATCTGGACGACCTTCTAGATCTCTTCCAAGCAACACTCAACCAAACCCACGAGGTAGCAAAGCTTACCAACCGCCGCAAGCTCGTAACGAGCATGTTAATGCCATATTTACAAGGAGTGGTAAATCCTACAATCCACCAGAAAACCAGAATGAAGAACAAAACAAAACCGAAAACCCTATCAACTTCAATAGTGATGATGAAGACGATGAACCTTTACCACAATCAAAGATTCAAACCCATAAACCAGTTAAAGAAACACCGTTACCCAAACCATACAAACCAAAGATTCCATATCCTCAACGCCTTAGAAAAGAAAAAAATGGAGGCTCAATACGGAAAATTTCTCGACATGATCCGAGCTGTTCGAATCAACGTACCTCTTGTCGATGTCTTAGCTAGAAAGCCTAACTATGGAAATATTCTCAAAGAACTCATAAGCAACAAGCATAAAATCGAACAAATTTCTGCCACTTTCCCTAGCGATGAAAGTTCAGTGATGATCCAGAATAAAGTTCCACCAAAACTTAGAGACCCTGGAAGTTTCGTTATTCCATGTAATTTTAATAAAACTTTCTCTTGCATTGCTTTAGCCGATCTTGGTGCTAGCATTAACCTTATACCATATTCCTTATATGCGAAACTATCTCTCAAAACTCTTAAACCTACCAAAATGAGCGTGAGATTAGCCGATAGATCATTCTAATACCCTGTTGGAATAGCTGAGAATATGCTCGTAGAAGTTGGTAAATTCACCTTTCCTACAGATTTTGTTATTCTTGAAATGGAAGAAGACAGTAAAGTTCCCCTTATCTTGGGACGACCTTTTCTTCACACTGCTGATGCAGTTATTCGAGTTAAACAGAAACAACTCAATCTTGGAGTTAGGACTAAATGAATGATCTTTAATATCGACTCTGTAATGAAACACACTTACTCAAACGATGAAACCTGTTTTAGTATCGATTTTATCAATGAGATTTTAGAAGAAGATTTTGACGCTCTTCTAGACGAAGGAAGCAAAATCCTCCATTCCATCGAAGGAACCCTTCTCGAAAAAGAAATTTTCTTAGAATTTGATGAATTCATAGCAATGACTGAAGATGAAAATTCTGAATCTGAATTCGACACCGATGAACCACCATTCAAAAAAATCACCATCAACACAGATTATAAAATCAAGACATCCCTTGAAGAACCTCCTACGGATCTTGAACTCAAACCTCTTCCTGATAACTTAGAATATGTATTCTTAGAAGAACCATCTTTTCTCCCTGGGATCATATCATCTCAAATATCCGCTCAAAAGAAAATAAACTTGTATCCGTCCTTAAAAAACACAAAGAAGCTTTTGCCTGGAAAACGACTGACATTCTTGGTATTTGCCCATCATTCTGTAAACACAAGATACAACTTCTGGATGACAAGAAACCCATTGTCCAAAAACAAAGAAGATTGAATCCAAATATGCAAGAAGTTGTTAAAAAAGAAATCGTAAAACTCTTGGATACCGGTATTATTTATCCAATTTTTGATAGTCCTTGGGTTAGTCTTATTCACTGTGTACCTAAGAAAGGTGGTATTACAGTTGTCATAAACTAAAATGATGAACTTGTCCCAACAAGAACATTATGGGTTGGCGAGTATGCATCGATTATCGTAAACTCAATGAAGCAACCGCAAAAGATCATTATCCTTTGCTGTTTATGGATCAAATGTTAGAAAGACTCACAGGAAATAAATATTTCTGTTTCCTCGATGGTTTTTCTAGATATTTTCAAATTCCCATCGACCCTAATGATCAATAAAAAACAACGCTCACATATCCTTTCGAAACATACGCTTATAGGCGAATGCATTTCGGGCTATGCAATGCCCCAACCACATTTCAAAGGTGCATGTTGGCAATCTTTCATGACATGATTAAAGAATCCATCGAAGTATTCATGGATGATTTCTTCGTCTTTGGAAACTCTTTCGACAAATGACTAAACAATCTATATAAAATGCTCCAACATTGTAAAGATGCTCATCTTGTCCTTCATTGGGAAAAATGTCACTTCATGGTCAAAGAAGGAATTGTGCTTGGACACAAGGTGTCTGGAGCAGGACTTAAAGTTGACAAAGCTAAAATTGACATAATCTCAAAACTTCCACCCCTTACTAATATCAAAGATGTTAGAAGCTTTCTCGAACATGCCGGTTTTTACTGACGTTTCATTAAAGTATTCTCAAAGATAGCCTGACCTATAACTAAACTGCTTGAAAAAGATATTCCATTTGAATTCAACGATGAATGTAAAAAAGATTTCGATTTATTAAAAGAGAAACTCACATGTGCTCCGGTGATCGTAAGCCCAAACTGGAATCTTCCGTTTGAACTTATGTGTGATGCAAGTGATTTCACAGTTAGAGCTATCTTAGGTCAAAAAGATGGTAAAAACTTTCACCCGATCTATTTCGCAAGCAAAACTCTTAATCCAGCTCAACAAAAATACACCATAACCGAAAAAGAACTTATGGCTGTAGTTTTTGCATTTAATAAATTCAGATCCTATCTTATTCTATCACAAACTATTGTTCACACCGATCATTCAGCTCTTAAACATTTTTTCAAGAAACAACTCGCAAAACCTCGTCTTATTCGATGGATTCTACTCTTACAAGAATTTGATATAGAAATCAAGGATAAAAAAGGAACAGAAAATGTCGTAGCTGACCACTTGTCCCGAATTGAAAATGACAAGTCAAGTGATGACAGTGAAGTGGGTAATAACTTTCCTGGAGAGACCCTTATGGAAATTAACACCAAAGATGAACCATGGTTCGCAGACTTTGCAAACTACTTGGTAGCTGATATTATACAAAAAAGGATGACATATCAACAAAAGAACAAATTCTTCTCTGACCTCAAACATTACTTCTGGGAGGAACCCTACCTTTTTAAAGTATGTTCTGACGGATTAATCAGACGCTATGTATCCGGATCAGAAACCCGAACGATTTTAGATCAATGTCACCACGGACCAACCGGTGAACATTATGGACCAAACATAACCGCTAAGAAGGTCCTAGACTCAGATTTTTACTGGACAACAATCATAAAAGAAGCTCATACTCTGGTTCAACTTTGCGAAGCATGCCAAAAGACGGGAAATATATTGAAACATGATGAGATGCCCTTAAACAACATTCAAGTATGTGAAATTTTCGATATATGGGATATTGATTTTATAAGGCCATTCCTAAAATCGCATAAGTTTGAATACATTCTTGTCGCTGTTGATTACGTATCTAAATGGCCCAAAGCTCAAGCTTTACCAACCAATGATGACCGAGTGGTTATCACCTTCCTTAAGAAACTATTCTGCCGTTTCGGAATGCCCAAAGCTCTAATCAGCGACCGAGGTACTCACTTCTGCAATAAAATAATGGAAAAGACAATGAAGAGATATGAAGTTAATCACCGTTTCTCTACATCATATCACCCTCAAACTAGTGGTCAAGTTGAAAACACGAACAAGCTCTTAAAAGAATTCTTGAAAAAACTGTTAAAGATAATCATGCTATTTGGTCAAGAAAACTTGATGACGCTCTATGGGCATTTTCGTACTGCTTACAAAACACCTACCAGTATCACACCCTATAAACTTATATATGGAAAGAACTGCCACTTACCATTTGAAATTGAACACCATGCATACCGGGCCTTGAAGAATTGCAACCCAGATCTCATTGTTGCAGGTGAAAAAAGAATGTTTCAGTTACACGAGTTAGACGAATTTAGACATCAAGCCTATGAAAACTCTTGATTATACAAGGCTAGAACAAAAGTCTGGCATGGTAGAAAATTAAGAATCAGAAAAGAATTCAAACATGGAAACAAGGTTCTGCTCTTTCACTTGAAGTATAAATTTAAACAACCAAAACTCAGATCTCGTTGGCTAGGACCATACATAGTAAAACACTAATATCCATCCAGATATGTTGAACTATATGGTAAAGATGGAAAAACATTTATTGTTATTGGCCATCGACTCAAATTATATCATGAAGATGAAGATTATAATGACCCAAGGGAAGAAGTCACTCTATTCTTTCCCAAAGAATGACTCACCAAGTTCGAGTCTAGCTAATGACTCTCTTAAAAATTAAGCGCTTCTTGGGAGGCAACCCGTTCTTCACTTAAGTGTGGAGGAGTCCCTCCTCCCTTCTTTCATTTCATATCCTTTTAAAAAAACAAAAAAATATTTTCCTTTTGTGTGCTTTTGTATTTAATTTTATGTAGGTTATATACGATTTGGAAAATTATGAAGTCTGCTCAAAGATAGCTCTCTCATAGCTATATATCTATATGCCCCGGGAAGTACCATTTTCCTTTAATTTTCCTTATTTTATCTCTATTATTAGTTATGACATTGAGGACAATGTTCAACTTAAGTGTAGAGGAGAGCCAAATATGAAAAATTAATCATATCCCTCCATGTTTGCCTTATTAAAAATCAAAATTTATAAATATATGCTTTCAAAATTAAAAAATGCTCTTAGTAAAGCAAATTTAACCAGATTGACACTATAACTAACATAACCTAGTCCACTAAATTGTGAGAATTATAAGCCTCTAGAATATTCTGGTACCCACTTTTTGGTGCCTAAGATAATTGATGCCTTTAGCTTGTTCGAGTTAAGGAGTGAGCAATCATATGTATCTATTCCATCGTTATGGATGTGTATATGTGGTTTTATCGCCTTTTCTGGAGCAATGGTATTGGTTGATCATTATATTTGAGCGATCCGGTAATTTAGAAGCTCTAGAACTTATGCTTGATCATCGTTTACTAGATTGAAGCCTGATTAATAATATGAATCCCACAAGTCCCTATTCTTGCAAATGCTCTCTTTAGTGCTAAATTGCTAAAAGTTCTAAGTAAAGAAATTAAAGTTAAAAGAAGAAGTTCTGTGCCAAGCCTTAGTTATGATTATCTTTATATATATATATATATATAGTAGTTCAAAAGAAATAAAGGCTTAAGTCCTGGCACATGAAAACTAGTATATGGTCCCGCTTCAGTATCAAGTTTCGCCCTTCGGTCAGGTTTATGTGTCAAGTACAAGTCTATGGTAGCTGTCTAGATTATGTTAGTGTAAATTGAGTGTTTTTACAAAAATATAAACCCTATCTGAGTGGCTGAGTGAATTTTTAAATCAAACACATTTCCCTGTGAGGTGCTATGTTATATGTCAATGCCTGAAAAGTTATCTAAACCTGTAAACACTTATAAAATCCAAATTTTCTCTACGTCACGATAAATGATCTTGTTTTCTTGCTTTTATTGCTTGAGGGCAAGCAACAGTTAAGTGTGGAGGGATTTGATAACGCCCAAATTATACATATTTTTGGTGGCGTTATTTGCATATATTTAATCATTTCTCATGAACTTTCGATACTTAATAGCATGAATTGCTTGCAGGTTCGTTGAAGATATCCCAAAGATAAACACAAAAAAGATTGAGTATTTATATGCTAAAGAACACAACATATAAGAAAAGATAAAATTCAAGTTCTAAAGTGCAAAAGTACGCCACACTTACCAATTATGCGCCGCATTTCTCCTCAAGTCAAAGAAATAAAGACTTGGTCAAAATTCAGCATTAACTCCACAAGTACACCGCACTTACTACTTTGTGCGCCGCACTTCCCATCTGATTATGAAGAATTAATGAAAAGACTTAAATGCTACTAAATTAACTCCCTAAGTACGCCGCACTTACTACCTTGTGCGCCGCACTTTCTCAATAAAACATTTATTACCCTCACATTTAATCACTAAGTACGCCGCACTTACAACCTTGTGCGCCGCACTTTTACCCCTGACTTAGCCTATAAATAGGGGACGAAAATCACACATTTCATTCATCCCTCATCCCACAATCCTTCCTCTCTTTATTACTCAATCATCTCATTAAGAAATTCTTCATCCATTCCACCATAAACGCCACACCCTTTTGAAGATTCAAGATCAAATGATTAAGAACGAAGTAAAAAATCAAATTAGTATATTGGAATAATGGAATTTCATGTTGAATCATCTTATGTTATGAACCTCATAGCCATGAGAGGCTAAATCTCTCATGACTACTCGGTGACGTTATGATAATGAATAAGTGTTTGGTATGATCATGATCTCTTTAATCTCAAGCTTATGTTGCAATCGTGTTATATCTTATCTTATCAGTTTTTTTTATCAACTTAGATTATATAATCATACTGGTATAGGTCGAAAGACCCGTTATGATCTATGTGATTTTAAAGATTTGTCTTTGATCTTTATCGTCTGTGTTGAGAAATCCACTTTCGTGAATTGATAAACAAAATAAGTTTTGATATAATAAGTAATTAAACTATTTGAGTGACACATTTGGTTTAGTCTACTAAATATAAGTCTTGAGTTAATTAAGTTAATTTATGAAAACATTTTATGATGAGAAATCCTTTTTATAAGTTAAAGGTTCCATATTCAAGATCATTTCCAACACTTATAAATTATTTTCAACTATCCGAGTAGTCATCTTTATTATCATTGGTAAAACAAAAATTTATTTTCAAGTTAAAGTTTATTTTCTTTTTGATTATCTAAACACTACTCAAATCCCTATGGACGACCTGGTCTTACCTAAAAAGATTATATTGCATACGTGGGTTATACTTTTATCCGTGTGTTTCCCTATAATAAAATTGGTATTTTTAGCCATTATAAATTTAAAACTTTTGAAACACATCAGGATTATTGGTTCTCTTTGGAGGAGTTTTAGATCTCATTTTAGGTTTAGTAAATCCGACCCCAGGTTTTAAGGAAGGTTTATAAAAATGTTTTACTTCGTCGTCGCTTGCAATAGGAATTTTAATATTGTTTATAAGCATAAGTTTTGGTCTTGGGCTTGAGTTTACTTCTACTAATTTTTCTTTAGACTCAACCTTTTGTGACTTTACAAAATTTTCTCGTTTAGTCTCACTAGTTGATCCTTTGGTAAAATTAAATCCTAGACCGGTTTTATCTCCGGATGGTTTTTAAAGACTTAATATTTTCTTAAGTGAGTGACTACTATTATTAAATTGATTAAGCTTAGAAATTTCTTCCTTAAGCTTTTCATTTTCAATCCTAAGGTCTTGACATATTTTACATTCTTCATTTTCCTCCTTACCCTTTTTCTATTCTAGATAATTTATTTTTTTGTTCTAGTACTTCATTTTCTAATTTATTTTTAATTTGTTTTAGTGATTTAGTTTTAGCCATGACTTTTAGACCTACTTTGCATAATCGATTATATTCACTATCTAAGAATTTTTCATCTAATGATGATTGGTCATCCCTAAAGAATTCGGTTTCAGAAAGTACCTCATTAGATGCTTTAGCCATAAGACATTTTTCATCCTTAGTCTTCTCTTCTTCATCTTCATCGTTATCACTCCATGATACTCCAACGAAGGCTCTTTGATTTTAGTTTCTTGATAGTTTTAGACATTCTTCAATGAGATGATTTGGATCTCCACATTTAAAGCATTTCCTTTCACTTTTGCCATTTTTGTCATATTTATTTCTTTGGGATGACTTTCTTTCATCACGTGGTTGTCTTACGAATCTTCATCGTCCTTTGAAAAATTTCTTGAAGTCTCTCACGGCCATGGCATATTATTCATCTTCCCTATCGGAGGTCGAACTATCTTCATCACTAGATTCCTTTTTAGCCTTTAAGGCAAGAGATCTATTTTGTTCTCTTTTGCCTTTAACCATTTCAGAATATTTTTTTATTATCACTTCATAAACTTTCAAGTTTATAATAAGTTCATTAAGTGATAGTGATGTTAAATCCTTCGACTCTTGAATAGTCGTAACCTTTGCGCGCCAGTTTTCAAAGCTGCAAGTGCTTGAGCCAAATTAACTTCATCAACACTTAAATTCACATCTTTAGCAGCAACTACTTGTTCTACCAACACCTCATCACCAGTCAAAGTATCCACATCAAACATCTCTGCATCAGCATCAATATGATCATTAACCAAGGTAATGTCTTCATCATCATCAATATCAGTAATCCTCCTCCCTTGTTTGGATGCATTCTCCCCCAAACTTTCTTCATTTCTAGAGGATTTGATAACGCCCAAATTATACATGTTTTCTATGGCGTTATTTGTATATATTTTATCATTTCTCGTGAACTTTCGATACTTAATAGTCTAAATTGCTTGCAGGTTCACTTGAAGACACTACTAACTAAAACTCAAGAAATTACTTACTTTGAAAGACAAATACAAAGAGAAGAAATGATTTCAAGCTAAAAGTACAAGATGTGCGCCACACTCCACTCTTGTGCGCCGCACTTACCTATATAGCCGAAAACTGCCGCACTTATACCTAAGTGCGCCGCACTTTCCATCTGATGAGAAGAAATAAATGAAGACTTTAATGCAAATGCATTAACACACTAAGTACGCAGCACATATTACCTAGTGTGCCACACTTCTTCAATCAGCATTTAATACTATCGCATATAATCAACCAGTGCGCCACATAATTTCTTATGTGCACTGCACTTTTCACCCAAATTCAGCCTATAAATAGTGGACGAAATTTCACTTTCAATTCATTCCTCCCACTCCTCTCTCATTTTAAAAATCTTCTTTGTCACAAACACACCAATCCTTTTGTCCCTCATCCATAAAAACACCAAAAAACACCACTACCTTTGAAGAATAAAGATGTAACGATCAAGAACAAAGAAGGTTGTCAACTTAGTTATTGAAATAATGGAAGTTTATGTTAAGTATACTTTTGTTATGAACTCCTTAGCCATGAGATGCTAAATCTCTCATGACTACTCGATGATGTTATGATAATGAATAAGTGTTTGGTATGATCTTGATCTCTTTAATCTCAAGCTTATGTTGCGATCCTATTATATCTTATCTTGTCAGTTTTGCTTATCAACTTGAATTATATAACCATATCGGTATAGGTCGAAAGACCCGTTATGATCTATGTGGTTTTAAAGATTTGTCTATGGTCTTTATCGTTTGTGCTGAAAAATCCATTTTCGTAAATTGATAAACAAATAAGCTTTGATATACTAGTAACTGAACTATTTGAGTGACACATTTCGTCTGGTTAACTAAATATAAGTCTTGGGTTAAACAAGTTAGTTTGTGAAAATGTTTTCTGACGAGAAGTCCTTTTTATAAATTAATGCCCCATCTTTGAGGTCAAATCATTTCCAACACTTATAAGTTATTTTGAACTATTCGAGTAGTCATCCTTATTATCATTGGTAAAAATTAAAGTTACTTTTAAAATTGTTAAAGTCTATTTTCTTTCTGATTATTTGAACACTACTCAAATCCCTGTGGAACGACCTGGTCTTACCTAAAAAGATTATACTACATACGTGGGTTATACTTTTACCCGTGTGTTTCCATATAATTATCCGGTATTTTCAGTCTTATAAATTTAAAGCTTTTGAAACACATCAAAGTTTTTGGCGCCGTTGCCGGGGATTTTTAAGTTGTTCTATAGTCAACTCTGGAAAATTATTTTAACTCCCCCTCTTTTTCAAAAAAATCGCCGTACAGTTTTCTGGCAAACTGACCCCAACCAAATTCTCCCTTGGATGCATACACGTGCTTCCAATTCTAAACTTGTTAAACCATTACCTGAACCTGAACGTACTCTGAATCGAAGACTTCGTCTACGAAATAGGAGAGTTCCTTTCAATCAAAGAAACAACCCACATCAAAACCCGAGAGTTGTCTATCCGCCAATTCTCGACATCAACGACTTCCGTCACTTTCTCATGATTCTTGAAAATCTCTATCCAATGGATGATGAACCCATGTGGGCTGCTGACCATGTTGTCGCACCAACTCCCAGTTTCGCAATCACTATTCCTGAAACCGCGAATGAATTTTCTATTAAAGGTAACCACTTGACTCTTATCAACGGAAATTAATTTGATGACAGCACCAAAACCGATCCTCACAAACACATTCATGAATTCCTCAAAATCTGCGATATGTTCAAATACAGAGACACCGAAAATGAAGCCGTCCGCCTAATGATGTTTCCCCTATCACTAACCGGAGAAGCAAAAACATGGCTAGACGAACTTAATGAAGGAACTATTGAAACTTAGGATGAACTTCGAACCACTTTCATTAGCCGATTCTTCCCCCAGCCTTTTTTGACCGACTCCTCGGAGAAATCCGAGCTTTCTCTCAACAAAAAAATGAATCTTTAACCGATGCTTGGCTTCGTATGAAGGAAATGCTCCGAAACTGCCATGGTCACAATTTGTTCAAAGGCAATATTATCAAAATCTTCTATCACGGTCTTAGCGAAATAACCCAAGAAGTTCTTAATGCCGCAGCCGGTGGTATTTTCCTCTATAAAACACCAAATCAAGCTTATCAACTTCTCGAAGATAAAGTCTTACTCAAGCTCGACTAGGCTAAAAATCAAAAAACCAAATCAGCTCTTCAGAAAACCGTTGCTTTCGCCAATGGAGGCAGCAGTAATTCTGATGCTGACAAAATTATGACCCGAATGAATGCCATGACCCTGAAAATGGATACTCAGTACAAAGAACTCTAGTCCAAAACTAAAAAAACTAAACCTAATCTTGATGAAGATGAAATACCCATGTATCGTGAAGAAGAGGCTAAATTCATGCAAACTTTTCGTAAGACTCATTTTTACAATGATTACCACGACCGAGACTCAAATCTCGATAATTGGCGTTCAAACGAATGAAGTAGTTATAACCGAGACAATTACCGATCCAATACCGATGACAAACCTTATGATCTTCAAAAACAATTCAACGATTTCATGAAATCTCAGCAAACAACCAACGCTTTCGTTAAAGAAACATTTATGAACCTTAAAACCCATCTCAAAACCGTAGCCAAAAATACCAAGCCTCAATCCAGAATCTTGAAACTAAGTTCGACAGACTTGCTGACAAGCAGTCTTGTCGACCTTCTGGATCTCTTCCAAGTAACACTCAACCAAACCTAATAGGACACAACTCCAAAACCTATCAATCACCGCAATCTCGTAATGAGCATGTGAATACCGTATTCACAAGAAGTGGTAAATCCTATAACAAACCAGTTAACCCAAATAACCAACAAGACAATTCTGAAACCCCATTAATTTTGATAGTGATGATGAAGAAGACGAACCTACACCACAACCAAAAACTCAAAATACAAAACAAACCAAAGAAACTCCATTGCCTAAACCATATAAACCAAAAATTCCATATCCTTAACGCCTAAGGAAAGAAAAAATGGAGGCCCAATATGGAAAATTTCTCGACATAATTTGCTCTGTCCGAATCAACGTACCTCTTATCGACGTCTTAGCTGGAATGCCTAATTATGACAAATTTCTCAAAGAGCTAATAAGAAACAAACATAAGATCGAACAAATTTCTGCCGCTTTCTTAAGCGATGAAAGTTCAGCAATGATCCAAAATAAAGTTCCACCAAAACTAGGAGACCCCGAAAGTTTTCTTATTCCATGTAATTTTAACAAAACTTTCTCTTGCAATGCCTTAGCTGACCTTGTTGCTAGCATTAACCTTATGCCATATTCATTATACGCAAAACTATCTCTTGAAATTCTTAAACCTACCAAAATGAGCATAAGATTAGCCGATAGATCATTCCAATACCCTGTTGGAATAGCTAAAAATATGCTCGTTGAAGTTGGTAAATTCACCTTTCCTGCTGATTTTGTCATTCTCAAAATGGAAGAAGATAGTAAAGTTCCCTTCATTTTGGGACGACCATTTCTTCATACTGCTGATTCAGTTATTCGAGTTAAACAGAAACAACTCAACCTTGGAGTTGGAACTGAACGAATGATTTTTAATATCGATTCCGCAATGAAGCATTCTTATTCGAACGATGATACCTGTTTCAGTATCGATGTTATCGATGAAATCCTAGAAGAAGACTTCAATTCTCTTCTAAACGAAGGTAGTAAAATCTTCCATTATATCAAAGGAACCCTTCTCAAAAAAGAAATCTTTACTGAATTCGATCAATTCATGGTAATGACTGCCAATGAAAACTCTGACTCTGAATCCAATACCGAAAAACTACCATTCGAGAAAATTACCATCAATACAGATTATAAAATCAAAACATCTCTTGAAGAACCTCCTACGGATCTCGAACTTAAACCTCTTCCTGATAATCTGGAATATGTATTACTAGAAGAACCTTCTTTTCTTCCCCTTATCATATCATCTTAGCTTTCCCAAGAAAAGAAAAACAAACTTGTATCCGACCTTAAAAAGCATAAGCAAGCTTTTGCTTGGAAAACAACAGATATTCCTGGTATCTGCCCATCATTCTGTAAACACAAGATACAACTTCTGGATGATAAGAAACCAGTTGTCCAAAAAACAAAGAAGGTTAAACCCAAACATGCAAGAAGTTGTTAAAAAGAAATCATGAAACTATTAGATACTGATATTATATATCCTATTGCCGATAGTCCTTGGGTTAGTCCTATTCACTGTGTATCAAAAAAGGGTGGAATTACAATTGTAACTAACAAAAATGATGAACTTGTTCCAACAAGAACTGTTACGGGTTGGCAAGTATGCATCGATTATCGTAAACTCAATGAAGCAACCGCAAAAGATCACTTCCCTTTACCATTTATGGATAAAATGTTAGAAAGACCCGTAGGGAATAAATACTTCTATTTCCTCGATGGTTTTTCTGGCTATTTTCAAATTCCTATCGATCCTAATGATCAAGAGAAAACAACAGTCACATGTCCTTTAAGAACATACGCTTATAGGCGAATGCCTTTCGGGTTATGTAATGCTCCTGCCACATTCCAAAGGTGCATGTTGGCAATCTTTCACGATATGATCGAAGAATCCGTCGAAGTATTCATGGATGATTTTTCTGTCTTTGGAAATTCTTTTGACACATGTCTAAACAACCTCAATAAAATGCTCCAGCGTTGTAAAGATGCTCATCTTGTCCTAAATTGGGAAAAGTGTCACTTCATGGTTAAATAAGGAATTGTGCTTGGACACAAAGTGTCTAGTGCAGGACTTGAAGTCGACAAAGAAAAAATTGACGTAATCTCAAAACTTCTACCCCCGACCAATATTAAAGGTATTAGAAGCTTTCTTGGACATGCCGGTTTTTACTGACGTTTCATTAAAGACTTCTTGAAAATCGCCAGACATCTTACTAAGCTGCTTGAAAAAGATATTCCATTCGAATTCGATGATGAATGTAAAAAAGCATTTGAATTACTGAAGGAAAAACTCACATGTGCTCCTATGATCGTAAGCCCAAATTGGAATCTTCCATTTGAACTTATGTGTGATGCAAGTGATTTTGCAGTAGGATCCATTTTAGGCCAAAAAGATGGTAAAAATTTTCAGCCAATTTACTTCGTAAGTAAAACTCTTAATATAGGTCAACAAAAATACACCGTAACCAAGAAAGAGCTTATAGCTGTAGTTTTTACATTCGACAAATTAAGATCTTATCTTATTCTCTCAAAAACTATTATTCACACTGATCATTCAGCCCTAAGGTACTTATTCAAGAAGCAAGATGCTAAACCACGCCTTATTCGATAGATCTTACTTTTACATAAATTCGACATAGAAATCAAAGATAGAAAAGGAAAAAAAAATGTTGCAGCCGACCATTTATCCCGAATTGAAAATGATGAAACAAGCGATGACAGTGAAGTCGACAAAAATTTTTGCTGGAGAAACCTTGATGGAAATCAACACCAAAGATGAACCTTGGTTTGCAGACTTTGCAAACTATTTAGTCGGTGATATTATACCAAAAGGGATGACATACCAACAAAAGAATAAATTTTTCTCCGACCTCAAACACTACTTTTGGGAAGAGCCTTACCTTTTCAAAGTATGTTCTGACGGTATGATCAGACGCTGTATATCTGGACCAGAATCCCGAACCATTTTAGATCAATGTCACCACGGACCGACAGGTGGACATTATGGACCCAACATAACTGCTAAAAAAGTCCTTGACTCAGGATTTTACTGGCCGACAATAATCAAAGAAGCTCATACTCTAGTTCGCCTTTGCGAAGCGTGCCAAAAGACAGGAAATATATCAAAACGTGATGAGATGCCCTTAAACAACATTCAAGTATGTGAAATTTTCGACATATGGGGTATCGACTTTATGGGACCATTCCCGAAGTCATATAAGTTTGAATACATTCTAGTCGCTGTAGATTACGTATCTAAATGGGCCGAAGCTCAGGCTTTACCAACCAATGATGCCCGAGTAGTTGTCGCCTTCTTGAAAAAACTCTTCTGCCGTTTCGGAATGCCCAAAGCTCTAATCAGCGATCGAGGAACTCACTTCTGCAACAAAATAATGGAAAAAACCATGAAAAGATATGGAGTTAATCACCGTTTATCCACATCATATCATCCTCAGACTAGTGGTCAAGTTGAAAACATGAACAGAGCTCTTAAAAGAATTCTTGAAAAAACTGTTAAAGACAACCCTGCTATTTGGTCAAGAAAACTTGATGATGCTATGTGAGCTTTTCACACTGCCTACAAAACTCCTACTGGTACCGCACCCTACAAACTAATATATGGAAAGAACTGCCACTTACTATTCAAAATTGAACACCGTGCATACTGGGCTTTAAAAAACTAAAACCTTGATCTGATCGCTGCTGGTGAGAAAAGAATGTTTCAGTTGCATAAGTTAGATAAACTTAGACACCAAGCCTTTGAAAACTCCCATTTATATAAGGCAAGAACCAAAGTCTGGCACGACAGAAAGTTAAGAATGAGAAAAGAATTCAAACAAGGAAATAAAGTTCTACTCTTTCACTCGAAGTACAAATTTAAACAACCGAAACTTAGATCTCGATGGTTAGGACCATATATAGTGAAATATCAATATCCATCCAGATATGTTAAACTCTATGGAAAAGATGGAAAGACGTTCATAGTAAATGGCCATCGACTCAAACTATATCATGAAGAAGAAGATAATGACCCAAGGGATGCAGTAACTCCCTTTTTCCCAAAAGAATGACTCCCAAAGTACGAGTCCAGCTAACGACTCTCTAAAAAGTAAGCACTTCTCTGGAGGTAACCCGTGCTACACTTAAGTGTGGAGGAGTCCCTCCTCTATTCTTCTACTAATATCCTTTTTTAGTTTTTCTAAAAAAAAATCAACAACCAAAATATTTTGTGTGTGTTTACTTTTATGCAGGTATTTTAGCTTAAGAATATGAAAAATTATGAAGTATGCTCAAGGATAGCTCTACTGTAACCATACATTTCTCTATGCCCCGGGAAGTACCGTTTTCCTTAATTCTCCCTATTTTATCTCTATTATCAGTTATCACATTGAGGGCAATGTTCAACTTAAGTGTGGAGGGAAGACAAATAGGAAAATTAATCATATCCCTCCTTGTTTGCCCTGCCAAAAAAAATAAAAAAATAAAAATGCTCTTAGTAAGGCAAATCCAATCGGATTGACATTATAGCTAGCACAACCCAGTCCACTAAATTGTGAGAATTTTAAACCTTTAGAATATTAGGGTATCTACCTTTGATACCCAAGATAATTGATGCCTTTAGCTTGTTCGAGTTAAGGTTTGAATGCAGTCATATGTGTCTATTCCGTCGTTACGGATGTGTACGTATGGTCTTTGTCGCCTTTTCTGGAACATTGGTATTGGTTGATAATTATATTTGAGAGAGCCGGTAATTTAGAAGCTCTAGAACTTGTGCTTAATCATCATTTACTAGACCGAAGCCTAATCTACTGCATATTATGAATTCTGCAAGTCCCTGCGAGCACTCCCTTTAGTGCTAAGTTGCTGAAATCCCAAAGTTAAATGAAGAAGTTCTGTGCCAAGCCTTAGTTATCATATTTGAAAAAAAAGTTATATGTGTGTTATAGTAGTTCAATGAAATAAAGGCTTATGTTTTGGCACGTGAAGTTGTATCCGCTCCAAATACCAAGTTCCGCCCTTCGGTCAGGTTTATGTGTTAAGTACAAGCCTATAGTAGCTGTCTAGATTATGTCTGTGCAAATTGAGTGTCTTACAAATATACAACCCTACCTGAGTGGCTGAGTGAATTAAAAAAACCAAACACTATTCCTATGCGAGGTGCTATGTTATATGTCTATGCCTGAAAAGTTACCTAATGTGCAATCTCTTATAAAATCTAATTTTCTCCACGTCATGATAAATGATTTTATTTTCTCGTTTCAATTGCTTGAGGGCAAGCAATAAGCTAAGTGTGGAGGGATTTGATAACGCTTAAATTATACATGTTTTCTATGCGTTATTTGTATATATTTTATCATTTCTCGTGAACTTTCGATACTTAATAGTCTAAATTGCTTGCAGGTTCACTTGAAGACACTACTAACTAAAACTCAAGAAATTACGTACTTTGAAAGACAAATACAAAGTGAAGAAAAGATTTCAAGGTAAAAGTATAAGATGTGCGCCGCACTCCACTATTATGCGCCGCACTTACCTATATAGCTGAAAACCGCCGCAATTATACCTAAGTGCGCCACACTTTCCATCTGATGAGAAGAAATAAATGAAGACTTTAATGAAAATGCATTAACACACTAAGTACGCCGCACATATTACCTAGTGCGCCGCACTTCTTCAATCAGCATCTAATACTATCTCATTTAATCTCCAAGTGCGCTACACAATTTCTTGTGTGCGCCGCACTTTTCACCCAAATTCAGCCTATAAATAGAGGACAAAATTTCACTTTCAATTCATTCCTCCCAATCCTCTCTCATTTTACAAATCTTCTTCTTCACACACACACCAATCCTTTTGTCCCTCATCAATAAAAACACCAAAAAACACCACTACCTTTGAAGAATAAAGATCTAACGATCAAGAACGAAGACGGTTGTCAACTTAGTTATTGAAATAATGGAAGTTTATGTTAAGTCTACTTTTCTTATGAACTCCTTAGCCATGAGAGGCTAAATCTCTCATGACTACTCGATGATGTTATGATAATGAATAAGTGTTTGGTATGATCTTGATCACTTTAATCTCAAGCTTATGTTGCGATCCTATTATATCTTATCTTGTCAGTTTTGATTATCAATTTAAATTATATAATCATATCGGTATAGGTCGAAATACCCGTTATGATCTATGTGGTTTTAAAAATTTGTCTATGGTCTTTATTATTTGTGCTGAGAAATCCACTTTCATAAATTGATAAACAAATAAGCTTTGATATACTAGTAACTGAACTATTTGAGTGACACATTTCGTCTGGTTAACTAAATATAAGTCTTGGGTTAAACAAGTTAGTTTGTGAAAACGTTTTCTGACGAGAAGTCCTTTTTATAAATTAATGCCCCATCTTTGAGGTCAAATTATTTCCAACACTTATAAGTTATTTTAAATTATTCGAGTAGTCATCCTTATTATCATTGGTAAAAATTAAAGTTACTTTTAAAATTGTTAAAGTTTATTTTCTTTTTGATTATCTGAACACTACTCAAATCCCTGTGGAACGACCTGGTCTTACCTAAAGAGATTATACTACATATGTGGGTTATACTTTTACCTGTGTGTTTCCATATAATTATCTAGTATTTTCAGTCTTATAAATTTAAAGCTTTTGAAACACATTAGGATTCTACCCTAGCACTTAAACCAACCTTGTATAATATTTTAAGCTTATAAGTTCTTGACTTATTCTTTTTTTCAAGCTTCTTGACCCTCCTTTTCAAACTTGCATTCTCATTAGCTTGAGTGGTCTTTGTAGTCTCCAAATTAAGAACTCTTGATTGTAAAGTTGTACATAATGCCATTAATTCCTGAAGTTTCAGACTATCCTCACCACTTTAAAGTGTGTTACCTCTTGCGAGCAGTGGATCATTGGAAAGTTTAGATACATTCTCAGACCTAGTCTGAGCAATTATATCCCCCATGGTTTCTTGGCGCCTGGGACCACCACCTGAATTAGTTCCTGGGGGACTTGGTTCATTAGGTGTTGCCTTGGATTGGGTCTTATTGATGTTACCACTGTCCTGCTCTACTTCTAAGCTAGAAGCAGTAGTGGTAGTCCTCACCAAACTGTCATCCATCTCCTTATTGACAGCCTCATCTGCTACATTGGTTATAGGACCACTAGGCTGAGGTACCTCAGTGTCCTTTCTCTTTGACCTCCTAGGTTTTTGAGTCTTTTAGGGTTGAGATGTTGATGGTTGAATAATGGTGGGTGTGTGATAGGGATTAGTTGGCATTACTGAACCTTCACCCATTTCTTTTTAATTGTGTACCACCATGGTTGGAAATAAGGGTGTGATTCTACCAGATAATCCTTCCCATACCCTTTTCATATTCCTAAATATCTTCTTAGTGTGAGAGGGTGTAACATAAATCCTCTTATGACTTGACATCCCTTCTAGTTGCTTATCCAAAAAGACTTGTACAAACCTTGGATACATTAAAAATTTGCCCACATTATCTAAGTTCTTCACCATACTTTCAAAAATGTATTTTGAAAAATTGAACTTCTGGTTTGTAGCTAAACAGATAATTGCAGAAGCCATAGTGCTACTAAACTCATTCTATGCAGTAGTCTTAGAACTTAGGCATTGTAGAATAGTATGAATAAGGAATTTCCATTGCGGGGAAAAGAATACCTTATAAAAAGTAAGCTTCTGTGAAATTTTCTCATACCCCATTAATGTAAGTTGTTCAAAGATGGTAGCATTGGGTAGACAATCAACACCTTTAGCTTCTTCTAGTTGAAGATCTCTTCTTACAATCGACTCAGTAATGATGATCTTCTTTCCATCCACTAGGGCTTGTAACTGTACTTCCCCATTGACAGTTTTCGCCTTGATAGTAGCCTAGAATTATTCAATGCACGAAGTATATATTGTAGGATTGATCGTTAGTAAATACTTTATAGTGTGTGCATTAATAAAATCCACAATCTACTCCAACCCTTTACTTTTAGCGGGTTTAGCCAAAAACGCAACCATGTTATGAGTATCAACAAACTTTAGGGTTGTCATTGTGTTGAGTTTTGATGATGAATGATGAAATTGAGTTAGGGTTTGTGAATAAAGAGTATACGAAAGTATGAAATTGAAACCCTTAATCGAAGTATGTATGAAAATACTCTCAACAGCATTAACCATCACCAACCGTAGTAAGTTTATGCCTAACAGCATTAACTTCCACCAGCAGTAGTAAGTAACCCAGCAGTAGTAACTCATCAATAAGTTATGCCTACCAACAACAGTAAGTTATGCCTAACATCATTAACTTTGAGTCACCAGCATTAACTCCAATTCCATTCCAAACAGCATATCCATTAAAAATAAATGTCCTATCTTTCTATTTTTAACTCGCTTTTTCTCTTAATTCTTTTTCTTACTTGTACACTCTGTCTGTTTTTATATCACACAGCTCTCTTTCTGTTTTTATGCTCACTTTTTCTCTCAATTATTTTTCTTACTAAAACACTCTGTCTGTTTTTATTCTACACATCTCTCCTTCTGTTTTTATTCTCACTAACTCTCTCAATTATTTTACTCACCAAAACTCGCTGTCTATTTTCTCTAATAACCAGCTTTTCCATTATTAATCTAACACTTTTCTTTACTTTTTCTGCAAAATGTTAGTCCAAAAACCAAGAAAACACAAGCCATAGCTATTTTCATTATTATCACAGTATTAATTATACCTAACAGTATTAAGTATAACTAACCGTATTAACTTAGCAGTATTAAGTATAACCAGCAGCACTAATTATACTTAGCAGCAGAAACTGTTAGGAATTTTGTATCACAGACTTAATTCTGTTAGTATTATAGTTAATTCTGCTAGTATAATAGTTAGTACTGGTAGAAGGTTTATCATAGTTAGTACTGTCAGTATTAAATAGTTAATACTGTTTATGTAATAGTTAAGTCTGCTTACGCATAAATTAGTTAGAGTTAAAGATATGCATGAGATATCTTAGGAAAGGATATGCATTATCTTTATACACGTTTTGTAAAGCCCATTAGGGTTTCCTTGGTCTATAAAAGGATCCCTAGGCATAGTTAGTAGAGATAGTTCTACAGAAGATCATAGAGATCAAATAGTAATCATAGTTTGTAATCTGTAACCTAGGCAGATTCAAAGTTCAATATAAAAGTGTTTTGATTGTGTTCTTCTTTACATTGTTGATTAAATTCCGCGTAATCAATAGTGGTTAATCATTGTTTCATCATTGTTACTTTAGATTTATCTAAGGCAACAAACCCTTTACAAGCTAAAGGTTAAGATCCATTAAGCAAAGGGATCCTACAAGTGGTATCAGAGCTTGTGAGGAAACTCTGAAAAAGAAGAACTTCTTTTGAATCAGAACTACTACAAATCAAAGAGATGGCTGATCAAGATACTCCTCCACCAACAATCACTGCTATGAAGATCCCTATCATTAAGAAGGGAGAATACGATATCTGGAGTATGAGGATGAGACAATACATTTGTCACACAGATCATAATCTGTGGGATATTATTGTCAATGGAGATCTGGAAGATGAGGCTACACCTTCAGGAGAACAATCTAGTCCTCCTGTTCCTAAGACTGCAAAACAATTGGCTGCTAGAAGGAATCAAGAAAGGATTAAGAGCATCTTGCTCTTAGCAATACCTGATGAGTACCTCCTCAAGTTCCACAATGTTCCTGATGCTAAATCTTTGTGGGCTGCAATAAAATCTAGATTTGGAGGTAATGAGGAATCCAAAAAGATGCAAAAGAATGTTCTGAAACATCAGTTTGAAAATTTTGTTACTGCATCTAATGAAACTTTGGATAAGGCTTATGATAGATTTCAGAAACTCATAAGTCAACTGGAAATTCATGGAGCCTATGTATCAAAGGAAGACATTAATCAGAAGTTTTTAAGAAGTCTTCCTCCTTCATGGAGTCAAATAGCACTGATCATGAGAAATAAGCCAGATATTGATGAGATTGATATTGATGACCTCTACAACAACCTTAGGGTTTATGAAGATGAAATAAAAAAATCTTTAACTTTCTTATCAAATACTCAGAACTTGGCTTTTCTTTCCTCTGAGAATACTAACAGTACTAATGAAGTTAGTACTGCCAGTGAAGATTTTGGGGTTAGTACTGTTGGTGGAATTAATCAAGTTCCATCTACTCCAAGTGCTCATGATATAGCTTACTCCTTTCTTGCACAACCAACACCCAGTCCTCAACTTGAGAATGATGATTTTCAGCAGATGGATGAAGATGATTTAGAGGAATTGGATCTTCGATGGCAGGTGGCTATGTTGACTATCAGAGTAAAGAAGTTCATTCAGAGGACAGGAAGAAATATGGACTTCAAAGAAAAATGACATGTTTCTCTTAATAAGTCAAAGATTGAGTGCTACAACTGTCATAGAAAAGGACATTTTGCTAGAGAATGTAGATCTGGATGGAGTCAAGGAAGAAGACCTTATGGTGATAATGGCAGGAGCAATGCACAAACAACTGAATCTTCATCTCAGGCTCTGGTGGCTCAAGATGGTCTAGGAGGCTATGACTGGAGCAATGATTTTGAAGTAGAACCAGTCAACTATGCTTTGATGGCCATCTCCTCTTCAAGCTCATCAAGTTCTTCTGACAGTGAGGTATAAGAATGTTCTAAATGTCTTGAATCATTTAAATGTCTTCAAAAGAACTATGATACTAAAAGAGAAAAGCATAACAAAGCCAAACTAGAAATCAGGGGTTATGAGATAGCCTTAGAGTCACTAGAAGCTAGAATTCTTAGACATGAAAAGAATGAATTAGCTTAGGGTGAGAGATATGAGTTTCAAAACTATGATCTTAAGTGTAGAGAAATAAAAATTAACAACTTAAATCTGGAATTAGAAAAGGTTGTTAAGGAAAGAGATGAATTGAAACTCAAGATTGAAAAATGGGAAGGGTCATCAAAGAATCTCACTAAGATACTCAATAGTCAGATGAGTACTCATGATAAAAATGGATTAGGGTTTGGCACACAAATGGATGATTTGAGTAATAAATCTGAAACTGATAGTGAGAACAGTTTGACTATTTTTGAGGTAAGGTCTAGTGATGAAGAGAGCACACTAGCAAATAATAGGTTCACTAAAGCAAATGAGTATCATGTTGTTCCCCCTCCAATTACAGGGAACCCACTAACCCCAAGAGCTGATATATCATTTACAGGACTAGATGAGTATACTTTTAGAAATAAAATTATAGAGTCTAAGACAACTGAAACTAACAAGACTATAGGTAACACAAATGAAGCAACTCATCTAGTCTGTCAATGAAACAGTTGTGTCTAAGTCAAAGATTAATAGGAATGAAGTCATCATTAAGGATTAGACCTCAGATGATGAGGATGAAGTGTGTGCTGTCAAAACTGTTAGTTCTGTTAAGCCTAATGTGGCTTAAGCTGTTAGGAGTCAAGCTGATAAAAGTGGTCAAACTTTACAAAAACAAGGGATTGATTTTAAGAAAGTACATAAAATAAAAGCTTGTTTTGTTTGTAAAAGCACTGACCATTTGATAAAAGACTATGATTTATATAAGAGTCATAAACCTAGGGTTAAGAATGTGGTCAATACTGGGGAGAGGGTAGTCAAACCAGTATGGGATTATGGCAAAAGGGTAAATCACCAAAACTTTTCAAAAAATTTGAAATACCCTCATGTAAAAAGGACCTTTAACCCATCAACAGTACTAACCAGAGCAGGTTTAGTGAATAATGATAGATCAAATGTTAGTACTGCTAGGTCTATTAGTACTGTTAGGCCTGTTAGTACTGCTAGGCCATTGGCCTCAAAAATAGCACAATCTAATAGTGTTATTAGACCATATCACCCAAGATTAGACATTGTAAGACCAAAATCCTCAAACTCACCAATCAAGAGGTCTTACTTCACCCAACCAATTTATAGACCCAAAGACTTAAAACCTGATGTGAAAACTTTTGGGGTTAATAACATGACTACTGTTAGAACAAGGGCAGTAGTTAGTAAGGGTAAGGTGGATAATGTCCTTAAGAAGGCTAAATGGGTATGGAGGCCAAAGATGAATTACCAGGATCATGTGTACAAATATAATGGCTCTTACATGCTCAAGAAGTTTGAGTATGTAGACCCAAAAGGGATTTCCAAGTCAGTATTGACTTGGATCCCTAAGAGATACTAATTCTCTTACCTTTTGTGCAGGGCAATCCAGAGATCTTGTTACAGGATCATGCAGTGGTGGATAGTGGTTGCTCTAGCCATATGACTGGCAACAAAGCTTATCTTTCAGACTATGAAGATTTCAATGGAGGCTTTGTGGCTTTTGGAAGTGATCCCAAAGGAGGTAAAATAACGGGTAAAGGTAAAATCAAAACTGCTAATTTAGACTTTGATGATGTTTACTTTGTAGATGAACTTAAGTTTAATCTTTTCTCTGTCTCACAAATGTGTGACAAGAAAAATAGTGTCCTTTTTACTGAGTCTGAATGCCTTATCTTGTCTCCTAGCTTTAAGCTTCTTGATGAAAGTCAAGTTGTTCTTAGAGCTCCTAGAAAAGATGGTGTGTACAGCTTGGATTTAAAGAACATTGTTCCTTCTGGAGGTATAACTTGTTTATATGCAAATGCAACAGCAGATGAGTCTAAATTATGGCACAGGAGATTAGGTCATGTAAATTTCAAAAATATAAATAAACTTGTTAAAGGTCACCTAGTTAGAGGTTTACCTTCAAAAGTTTTTGTGAATGACCACACTTGTGTTGCCTGCAAGAAGGGTAAGCAACATAAGGCCTCCTGTAAGGCCAAGTTAGATAGAATCATCAGAAAGCCCCTAGAATTACTTCATATGGACTTATTTGGACCTGTCTCTATAGAAAGCATCAACAAGAAAAGGTACTGCTTGGTTGTGACTGATGATTTCAGCAGATTTAGTTGGGTATTTTTCTTAGCTACCAAGGATGAAACATCTGAAATCCTTTGTAATCTTATCATAGGCTTAGAAAAACAATTGAATCATAATGTTAAAATCATTAGATGTGATAATGGGACAGAGTTTAAGAACTATGTTATGAATGAATTCTGTGCTAAGAAAGGAATCAAAAGGGAGTTTAGTATAGCTAGAACTCCACAGCAGAATGGTGTTGCAGAAAGGAAAAACCAGACCCTAATTGAGGCAGCTAGAACTATGTTAGCAGACTCACTTTTACCAATCCCATTTTAGGCAGAGGCAGTTAATACTGCTTGCTATGTACTGAATAGGGTATTAGTGACCAAACCTCAAAATAAGACACCTTATGAACTATTAATAGGTAAATCACCTAGTATTAGTTTTATGAGACCTTTTGGGTGCCCCTTGACTATTTTGAACACCTTAGATTCCTTAGCCAAATTTGATGAGAAATCTAATGAAGGTTATTTTCTTGGATACTCTACCTCTAGTAAAGCCTTTAGAGTAAACAACAAAAGGACCAAAAGGGTAGAAGAGAATCTGCACATTAATTTTCTTAAAGATAAACCAAATGTGGCAGGAACTGGTCCAAATTGGATGTTTGATCTTGATTTTCTCACCAATTCAATGAATTATATTCCTGTTGGTGTAGAAAATAAGGTTATTATGGATGCAGGTACACAAGATTCTTATGTTGTAGGTTCATCAGGAAAAGATAAAGGACCTACTCAGGAATACATATTGCTTCCACTATAACCTCATAGGGCAAGGTTTCCAGTAAAGGATGTTGTTCATGATGCACAAGCACAAACTTCTGAAAATGCTTCTCCAGACAAGGATATACAAGATTCAGAAGATGTTTTTGATAAGGAAGGACAACATCGGATGCCAGAAGATGAACAAGTCTGGCAAGATGAACTTGAGATGATGGTTACTCAAGAATTGGTTGCTAATGCTATGTATGATGAATCAAGACAAGCCTTTAAAGATGAAAAGAAGAGAATTACATCTCAAAAGAAGGCAGCTCAAGCTACCAGTACTAACCAACTTAGTACTGATAGGCCATTTGTTAGTTGTTAGGATCAAAAAATATGGTGTCTATATGGAAACTACACTAGTTTAAGTTAAAGTTAAAACACAAGGACTAAATGTGTAATTAGTCCAAAGTGTCCTTGTGTTTAGACTATAAATACTCCCCTCTAATCAACATTAGAGGGGGAAGCTTACATTTGTAATTTCCCTTTCTTTTTCCATTTTAATAAAACTTCAAAATTAAATAAAGCTCTCTCTTTAATAATGGCTTATTCTTATTTTGAGCTTCCTCGACCTCCCAAGATCGTGAATCGAGAAACCTCACAAGTGGTATCAGAGCTGCACAGGCGATTCGTGATGCTTTTGAGCTTATTCGGTGATTTTTTTTATCAGCAAATTCGGATCAGATGTGGTTTACAAATTCAGTCTAGATTCATTTCAAACTTAGTACCGCAACTTACTATTCAGTTAGTTTCGGTGTTTGCTGAGTTTTATGCTTATTCTGATGTATCAGCTTATTTCTTGAGCTTATTTGTGTTATGTTTGATTTTATCGAGTTTTGTTGCTTATGGTTTTATCGTAAGAACAAACTCGGTGAAATTCAAGCATAAAATATGTTTTAACTACTGATTTGATTAAACTCAGAACTGTTAAATAGAAAACTCAGATGTAATATAAAATTCCGTAGTCAAACTCGACAGTTGACTGGTCAAAGTTTGTTAAATTTAGTCAAAGTTTGTTACATCTGATCAAACTCGGCAGATCTGGTCAAACTCTAAATTCGGATGTCAAACTCGGAAGCAATTAAGATCTAGTCAAACTCGGTATTTACTTTTGGTCAAACAATTAAACTCGGAGGTCAAAGTTAAACTCAGTGATATAACTGTTTCTTCTGAGTTTCAGATTTATAGTTTCCGAAAATGGGTTCCAAATTGCTAAGAATGCAATGAACAAAACTCGATACCGAGAATGCAATGAACAAAACTCGATACCGAGAATGCAAACTCAAACTCGATACCAAGAATGAACAAAACAGATTTGTACCTATAGTTCAAAGAACTAAAACTCGATACCGAGAATGCTTTTGATCAAAGATCTATCACAGCAACGAAAAAAATGAAAAGCAAATATTAGGAGAGAACAAGAAAAGTCAATTTGTATTGAGATTGAATTTCGACAACCGAGACAAGTCGGTTGTGACTGAGTTACTACAAATCCAGCTGACTAATTTGTGAATGGAATTGTTTGCAAAAATGTGAAATGTTGGGCTGGATCTAAATTTATGATAACATCACTTATTGCTTAAAACGATCCGGATAAAAGATTCATGAAAACCATTCAAAAGGCTAGTCTTGGGATTTAATCGCAAGAATTGATTACGGGGATGATTCGTTATCATTTATTTGAAGTTGAAGTGGAATTTCACGGGTGCGTGTACTTATCATATCTTAAAAGTCGGGGTTGGTTGGATGATGAGTTTTAAAGATAACTTGTTCGAGCTTATAAACGATTGTTGATGAAGACTTGTCAAATCTAGCAATGTGTGATCTATAAACGCAAAAGTTAGTGCTCAATGCGCACATTTGCTATCACTTGAAGGAGTTATGTTGTAGTGCTCAGTGTCTCATATAGTTGAAGATTTATCAAGAGGTGGCGTACTACTTATACTTGATGGTTGGTTGGTTAAGGAGTATAGTGTACTTAGAGATTCGGCAAGGTTTAGCATAAGTTCTCTTCACCGTTCTTTATCATGGATAGTACAAGACATAAGTCACAAGTTTGGGGTATTATACTTCATCATCAAGTTTGTGATAATGCATTTTCTCTATCAGTAATCATTATAAAGAGCCGACAGAATACGAGGTTGGAATTGAATAAGTCTGAGGAGAAGCGACTTCACACATGACTTCTCTATCGAACATTCGAACGTAACCGAATCATGATTATGTTTGATGGTCATCAAAAATAATCAGGGGGAAGAAGTGTTTGATAGATGCAACAATCAGGGGGAAGAAATATGTACATCCGGGACTTAATTGACTTTGGTATATACAACATAGTGCAACAACTAGGGGGAAGAAATGTGTACATCCAGGACTTAATTGACTTGGAGTTTCTTACTTTTATGAGTTGTTTGTGTGAAGTCTGTACATGTTCCCCTAAATGGATCGGCTACTAATTCGCAATGATGAAGTCAGATTTGCTGCTAAGTGTGGTTTACTTCTTCTTCTATAAATTCTGCTGTGAGCTTAAACCGTCATAGTTAGAAGATTTGTCAACTACATCAAAGCTTCATATTTGCTTCGAATGGCTGTCTGTTTGTGGGGAAGCAGATTACATTGTATTCTCTACAAGTAAAGGAATGATTTAAGCTAAAGTACATGTTCAAGACAAAGCAAACTGCAGTTATCTTTAGCTATTTGAACTTGTAGGATACATTGTAAGTAATTCCATATGCCACCATATTGGGGGAAGATTGTTAAGATCAAAAAATATGGTGTCTATATGGAAATTACACAAGTTTAAGTTAAACTTAAAACACAAGGACTAAAAGTGTAATTAGTTCAAAGTGTCCTTGTGTTTAGACTATAAATACTCCCCTCTAATCAACATTAGAAGGGGAAGCTCACATTTGTAATTTCCCTTTCTTTTTCCATTTTAATAAAACTTCAAAATTAAATAAAGCTCTCTCCTCAATAATGGCTTATTCTTATTTTGAGCTTCCCCGATCTCTTGAGATCGTGAATCGAGAAACCTCACATTAGTACTGATAGATCATTTGTTAGTACTAATAGGTCTAACACACCTAATGTTAGTGCTGCTAGTACTTCCATAGGTGCAAATGCTAATGAATCATCATTTGTCTATCTTGGAGGCAAAATACCTATTGATGCATCTACTCTCCCTAATGCTGATTTACCCATTGATCCAAATATGCCTGACTTGGAAGATGCTTCTGATACTTTCCCAAATGATGGAATATTCAATGGAGCTTATGATGATGATAAAGATGTGGGTGCAGTGGCTGATCTCCACAACATAGATAACACCATTGCTGTCAGTCCTATTCCCACACTTAGAATTCATAAGGATCATCCAAAAGGACAAATTCTAGGAGATCCTACATCAGCAGTTCAAACAAGAGGGAAGATTCAAAAGGCTTCTTCAGCACAACAAGCCTTGGTAAGTTACATTCACAAACAGAACAGAACAAACCACAAGGATCATCAGAACTATTTGTTTGCATGTTTTCTCTCTCAAGAAGAACCCAAGACTATATCACAAGCCTTAAAGGATGAAAGCTGGGTTGAAGCAATGCAAGAGGAATTGCTTCAGTTCAAACTACAGAAGGTTTGGGTACTTGTTGATTTGCCATATGGGAAAAAGGTAATTGGCACAAAGTGGGTCTTCAGGAATAAGAGGGATGAGAGAAGTATTGTTGTGAAAAACAAAGCACGGCTTGTAGCACAAGGGTTTAGACAGGAGGAAGGTATAGATTATGATGAGGTTTTTGCACCTGTTGCCAGAATTGAGGCAATTAGGTTATTTTTAGCCTTTGCATCATACATGGGATTTACTGTCTACCAAATGGATGTTAAAAGTGCATTTCTTTATGGCACTATTGAAGAAGAAGTGTATGTTCATCAACCTCCAGGTTTTCTTTAGATGAAGTTTTTCATTACCCGTGCAACGGAAGCACGCTTCACGGACCTACAACTTTAAGAAATGTTGAGGTCGAATCCTACAACTTTGGGAGAAGCCTTCTTCAGAGCCCGTATAACCGAGGCCGTTTTAAGGACGAAAATAATCAAGCAGTGGATAATAATGTTGGTGATTAAGAAGACCCTAACGTGAATAATAAATAAGAAGTGAAAAAGGCTGATAAACAAGAGTTCGAAAACGTTAAAGATGAAGAAGGCAAGAATGTTGAAGATCAGCAAGTTTCTAAAGGGAATGATGATACCAACATTGATGATGTTGGCTATATGAGAAAACCTATTGAAGATGAGTCCTGGTTTTTAGCTCATGAAATTGACTACCCTAATGATAATGAAAAGAAAGCAGATGTCATTTTACCATTACAAAGTGAATTAGCTTCACCTGAGATTAAAGTATCCTTAAATGTTGATGAAGATATTGGTGTTGATGAGGTTAGTAGCGCGATAGACGGTGTTTTTGTTATTGGTGAGAATAATGTGGAAAGTATGGAAGTTCGTAGCAAGATTGACAAATTTTCAGAAAATAAGGAAAGTGTGGAAGTAGTTTTTGTGGGTGGTGGTGAAGCGCTTGGGGTTAACGAGGATGAGTCGAATAGAGTGATATTGGTACTTAAGAATGGGGGTGGTGAATTTAATGATAATTTAGATGAAATAAATTTGGGTTTAAGCGAGGAGTTTGTGCTTAAGGTGTTGGAGGGTAGAGATGTTTCCAGGGAGAGTTTGGTTGTTTTTTTGAATTCCATCTAGGTACAAATCCTATGTGGTATATCTGGTGTCAACAAATCAAGTTTTGCCAACAAGGATGTTGCCATGGGAAAGGATGCTAAAATTCAAAGAAGACCATGGGATCCCGGAATCAAGATTTTTTTAAACAACACCTTGAGGGCAAGGTGGTTTCGAAGGAGTAGGGAGTGTTACGCCCTTGGTTTATGAATGTTTGAATGTTTGACTAGTTGTCATGTTTGACTATTTGTTTAGGAATGTCTTTGAGTTGTATTAGGAAAGTGTCAAAAGTAAAAGTCAAAGGTCAAAAGTCATAATAGGCTCATGACCCATTTAGCTATTAGGATTTTACCCTACTTTGTATTATAAATACTTTTTGTACGCTTTTATTGAAATCAATCAAGTTAAAGATCTAATATCTCTTCTTCTTCTCTATATTCTTAAGGAGCTCGCACACGCTAAAAGTAGTGCAAATCTATCCATACTTCTTCTTCTCTTTTCTTAAGGAGCAAGCACCCGCTAAAAGTGATGCCCTGTCTCGATAATATCCGCAAGAGTCGTATCATATAATTATACTAAAGATAACTAAATAATGACCTCAAATTTGTATTAAAAAAAACATTTTATTATAATGGGCCTGACACTATACCAACAAAAAAAACCAGGCCCAAACAAATTACACCCGACCCAAAAAATAATCCAGCCCGTTAAAATTTACAAAATAGCCCCTCAAATTATGTGTCAAATTCCAAAAAGTACCCTAACTTTTACGCTACACTACAAGAAAATGTGGTTTTTAGGACGAAACTTTTTAGAACGGCAAAAAATGCCAAATACACGTATTTGGCACTTGTTAGCTACGCGTGCCAAAAAAGTAGGTACTTGGGACGACTATTAAAAAACCATTCCAAATACGTATGCATTTGGAACGTTTTCTATTTGGGACGATTTGAGCTAACGGTGCCAAATATATATGTATTTGTGACGGTTGGTACCACCGGTGGTAAATACTTATATGTATTTGGAACATTATCTAATGCTAGTACCAAATATTTATGTATTTGAAATGGTTTTTATAAATTGTGGAAAATACGAATGTATAGGGCGATTTTTATAAACTGTTTTAATTCTTACGTATTTGAAACATCTTTAGAAAATTTGCTTATGTTATCTTGTACATCAAATAAAAATTTATAATCGATTTCATTAATTTACTCAAATATCTAACAACCTCAAAGAAAAGAGAAATTAAGATTATTTTTAGTGAGTGCATGTAGCCACTATTATTGATCTTACGAATTTACTTGGTGGAATTACAAAATGGGCGGGGCTCGTGCTCCTCTTAATATTGTTTCATGAAAGTTAATGCCAGATAACAATCTTGTGTTCGAGTTGGTGCTCTTATTCGTGTTGATTTCGATCAGTTCGCGGTTGGTTCAGAGGTAATTCTAAGACCACAGTTAATCAAACGTTGTTTTAAAGTACTAGTGATTTATTAGTTTAGCATTCCGTTGATATGATCCTAAAACAAATAATGAAAATAACCATTCATGACTACAAACAGAATAATCGGCTCTTAGTTATTTTCCAAGCGAAATCGATATGTGTGTCTATTATATTAACGGAAGATAAATCAAGAAAAACGATAGAATGTTTCATGTGCATGACTCCCGATTAATTCTTGCATGAAGAATAATTTGATCACAAAGCAGTTATTAGTATTGATTTCATTGATATGAATTGAAATTAGACATATTACTATATTACTTTCTAATACAATGAAATAGAAGGATTTATCATATTTACCATACATGCATGCATCTCTGAAAAACACTGATCTAATGGACGTCTACTATAATTATAATAACCCATAAAATCTTATTACGTATTTTACGACAAAAATTATAAAAAAATGATTTATTTCTCGTTGATTTCGGGGAAGAAATCATTTTTAAGGAGGTAGTGATTCAATATCCTAAGGGTGGCAATTCAGGTCGGGTTCGGGTTGACGGGTTCGGGTTAACAGGTTGGCGGGTCAGAAACCCTCAACCCGAACCTGACCTATTTAAATAATCGGGTCAGCTATGTCAACCCTAACCTATTTAAACATAACCCGAACCTAACCCATTTAACCCGTATATATACGTAGGTTGGCTAGTTAAATAGGTTACACAAGTTGAATAGGTTAAATGGGTTCGGGTTGACCCATTTAACCCATTTTATATACAAAATTTGACACATTACATGGGTTAAACAGGTTAAATAAGTATGTGGATCAACCCGTTTAACCCATTTAACCCGTATAATAAAATATATATAATTTTAATATAAGGAAAAAATATTAAACGGGTTGGCGGGTCGACCCGATTAATTTATTCCCAACCCGAACCTGACCTGTTTAATAAACGGGTTAGATATGTTGACCCAAAACCAACCCGAAATCTATTTAGACTCAACCCAAACCTGTTAATTTTCGTGTCGGTTTCAGGTCGGGTTTCGTGTCGGGTCAAAAATTGCCACCCCTACAATATCCTACATTTTTACATTTTCTATTATATACTTATTATAACAAAATATTAAACAAATTAACCCTACAAAATAGCTATAGCTATGAATATCTGTTAAGGAAGTTAGTAAATATAATAAATCAATCAAACCGTTTATATATGGAACGAGTCAATTAGAAATCGTCAAAGAATCACGTCTAAAATCCCTAACTTCTTGGCTCGCCATGACACACACGTTATTTATTGCTTTGCATCATCAGTTAACATAAAACTAATAAAAATCCACCACACCTATTGCTTTGTTGTATTAACGCTCTGACGATGTTATTTTCATTAGCATTGTATGACATATGCCTATTCTTTACATTACATAAAGTATTATTCATGGTGTTTGGCATCTTATCTTAGATCGTCACAACCAAAAGCCTCAAAGAGACCAAATCAGAGCAACTTATGTAAGCAAATATTAGTAAAAAACATAAACTACACTATGTTGCAAAGTCACAAAACAGAAGCCGTGGTGATTTCAGTAAAGAATGTATGTACCGTTGGTCTCTATATAAGCATGTTCACGAAGCAATACCAACCGCCCCTATATAAGCTTTAAGCCGCTTAAAAACGCAATCCCAAACTCCCTATACCTGGTTAATTTCAATAAGCAACATCATACATCCCTTTAAAAAGCCGCAAATGTGTAACTACATCCCAACACTAACCTAAATATGAGGGTTTAAAATAAAGACAACTTCAAACATAATTTATACTTTTTTTTAGAAGGCAACAAATTTATAGAACCAAAACAAGAGTACAAATGATACAATACAAGGCATCCCCCCACCCAACTAATCAATCTAAGTAAAAGTGAGAAGGACCAACAAAACAAACCCAACTAATCAACCTAAAGAAGCATAATGAAACAAAATGATAAAGAACAAAGACTACAACAAGCCAAGAATGGAACCAAAATTATCCAAAAAAGAAAAAGCCTTCCATGAACCTGGTAAGTAGCAGTCCCACATGACCAACCAAAATTATCAAACACAACTTATAATAATAATATGTATAAAAAGAGGGATTGTTTAGCTTATGCAATCACTCTGAATTTGACATAAACAATTTATCAAGCACTGCTTATTCCATTAAATAAAAAACTCATAAATTAATTATTAAGAAATGTAGAAACACAATCAACCATTATGTTAAAATCGTATCTCAAACAGTCACAAAGAGCAAAATGATAGGAAATAAATAAATATAAATTTAAAAGAAAAAAGATGTGAATTGGGAATAACCTGAATAAGAGAAATTAACTGAAGAAATGGTGTTGGTTAATTGAGAAATTACGGTAGTGAGGAGAACGGCTGTGATGAAGAAGCCGGTTAGGGTTAGGGGATGTTTGGTAAAGGAGATGTTGTGTGAAAGGTTGAAATGAAAGGTAAAGAAGCGGGTGTTGAATTTCTTTTGGTAAAGAAGCGGGTTTTGATTTTTTGGGGAAAGGGGAGCGGGAGCCTTAGAAAAAACAAAGCGGGAGATTGAAAATTCATAAACTTTTGGTGTTTAAGAATAAACTTTTGTATGTCTATGGTTTAGTGTGACCATATATGACATTTGGTCACACTGTTCAAGTGTGTGACATATATTTGTCACTTTTAAATGTATATCGTGACTAATGCTTCAAACTTACTTTTCAGTTGTCACACATTTCAAATTCATATGTGGCTAAATATTCAGCAAAAAATAGCAGTCACTTTTAAATAATGTGTGACAAACTTGACTATATGATTTAGCCACATACATAATTACTTCATGTGACCATATATGGATTTTGTCACACTGTTCAATTGTGTGACATATATTTGTCACATATGTATATATATAGTGTGACTAATGTTTCAAACTTATTTGTATCTGTCACACGTCCCAAGTTATAAGTGACTAAATAATCAACAAAAAATTACCAGTTACCTCTAGTCACATAAATATTCAAATGTGTAACAATGAAATTCCGAAATGGTCATACAAAATGAGTTCAAGTGTGGCTGTTTATTTTATCCTAGTACATTTAGTCACATAAATATTTGACTGTGTGGCCATTCAAAAAATAGCATATGTGACGAAATCCAGTTTTTGTACCAGTGTACACTACATAATAATAATAATGTACAAGATATAATATACAAAATAAGATGATATTGACCTGAGTATCAGAATGATGAGATCATTATGTTCTGTTGATGAGTCTGTAGTCAATATCTCTTAACCTTCCACTAACAAAGCTTTCGAGACTCCTGAAAATTCGCCTGATCTTGAGCCTTCTCTCAATAAGCTTTATAAACTCTTGACTCCTTCGTTTATCATCCGCAGTCCAAATCCTATTCTCCATGCCAGGATTGAACTTGAATAGCTTGTAGTCTTTGACTATGTAATCTGGCTTTTTCTAGAATTCTCGTCAACGTGCCATCGCTGAACTTGTGAACCTCAGTCTCCTGTATCATCTTTTTTTTATCATTTCTATCTCTGTAGATTATAGCCCTTAGTTTTTGGACAATGGTGTAGTCTTTTTTAAATAGAAAATCCGTTGCATCCTATCTCGGTTGTGTAAGGTTGAGCTTTGTTTGGTAGCTCTCAATACCGAGTTGCAAGTCTTCTACGTGTTGTCTGATGACTATGTTCCTTGTCCACAAGTTGACTGTGGTGGATAGGTGAACTTTGTCAGATCCAGAAAAGTGGTTGAGCTTGCCTTGAAGATTAAGCAGGTACAAGTCTTCAAAATCACTCGGATGCAGTTTTTTGAAGTCGGCTTCTGAGATCTTGTATTCTTTGTAGTCAGCCCTTCGTAAAACAATCTCTTTCAAGTATGTGTAACCGTATCTGGATAAGGTCTTGAGACTAACAACACTAAGAATCCTCATGTGTAATCTGACTGCATTACAATCAGAAGGGGCGTTGTATCTTGTAATGTAGAATTCCTTGCGCTTGAACCACCAGTGCGAAATACCATAGGCTGAACTGATATTGTATTCACTTTCACTTTCAGTCCATAGAGACGGTACTATCTTTGATCTTGAAGTCTGGATAGTAAGCCGCTTTTAGCTTGGATATGGACAAAGCATGCCCTCTTTCTTTATTACCTGATACAAGATATTCCAGGTCTTTATTAAAGAAGTATTGAGCTTGAATTATTACCTGAACTACTGGACCTCCTAGAGGTAATGGTTTGTTGATGTCATGTACGACCCGATTACCCTCAGGATTCATCAAATCAATCTGATATGTTAGTAACAAGTGGCACTCTTCCATTTGAAATTAAAGGGATATGTTGTTCTTGTGAAATGGTATGACTATCTTATAAGCTTAACCTTCCAAATCAGCTTTGACGAGCTTCGACTTCCCAATCTGTTTGCAATACCATTTGATGAAGGAGCCCATATCTCCAGTTTTCTGAAGTAACTTGTTTTCCTATGGAACTTTATATGTTTTGGCTAGTGCATCAGCCCAGTTGTTCTTAGTCTCAGGTAAGTCATTTGGAGGAATGACCCAGTCTGGTTTAGGTGTTTCTAGTGTGTCTTCCTTTGGTACAGGCTTCAACCAGTCGGGTCTAGTCTTGATCTTTAGAAGGTGGGCAGCATCAGTATCCTCTGATTCTGAGAGATGCATATCTTCTAGAAGTGGATTGTCATCAACAGGCTGTACAGATGGAGAAGCATGCTTTTGCTTGGAGGAGCTAAAGGGAGCTTCTCTTGAGTTAAAGGTCTTCCAAGCTGAGGACTTTTAAACTGGAGGCTGTTTTGAAGCAGAAACATCAGAATCATGCTTTTTCTTCTTGCTTCGATCAGAGTCCTTTGGAGGAGGTAAAGGAGGATCTTGATCATCATGGCGTCTCTTACGAGACTTAGTCAATGTTGCAAGAAGTTCATCATCGTTTTCACATTGCATGGATACTTCAAGAGCTTTGTAGAGAGCTGTATGATTAGGATGTGATCTGTAGGAGTTACTTTCAGACATCCGATCATGAAGTAATTCTTTCATTTGAAATTCAGACAAATCTCTAAAGCATTCACGAAGTGGAGCTTGGAGAGCATTCTGAACACCTTCTTTGACGACCTCATTGACTTGTCGATCCTAGAATACAAATCATGATGCTCCAGCTTGTAAACCCTGGATACAAGAGATTAAGTTGTCTTGTCTTGGAGCTAGTTTTTCTTCTCTAAGTCATCACTTGTCTTTTCTAGTGCAGAGACATAATGGTTAAATCAGGATCTGTTATGCTTTATGGTAGTGGAGGTGGAGGTGGTGGTGGTGGAAGTGTTGTTGTTGTTGCTGTTGTTGTAAAGATGGGTTCTTGAATAGGAGGTGACACTGGTTTGGGAGGTGAAAGATCTATGAAGGGATTAGATAGTGTTGGAACTGATGAACAGGCTTGATGGATGGGAACAGTGACCATGGATTCAACTTCAGTTTCCACATTAGCTTTTCCTGATTCTTCTTCCGTTGATTTATCATTAAGGGATTGATCACCAAAGGTGAAAGCATCCTCGAGATTCTTCATTGATAAAAGAGTATCGTTTGAGCTAGGTGGATTCTCTATGTGGACTTGTTCCTCAGTTTCAAGCTTCAAACTTTCATGTACTTAAGGGTAAACTATAGTAATAAAGTCTTTGCGCATGGCTTCAGGGTTTGGTCCAGCCTTAGCCACATGACTTTGTCTAGGGTTTGATCTAGCCTGGTCTTCTTCCATGAGTACATACTCTGGTGGAGGCTGAGACTCGGGTGTTTTACCAAGGTCTGATCCAGCCTGGCCTTCATCAAGTTCAACAGTTCTTTCCTCTAGAGCCTCTGTGTTTGATACTTCCTCACCACGTTATTCTTCAACATAAAGAATCTCAGTATCCGCCTTACTGGTAGATTGTTCCATATCAGTAGCAGTTTCAACATCATTGGTAGAATCTGCGGGAGATGAAGTAACTTGGACCACATTCGTAGATGTATCATCCTAAGGTTGTGTAGAGGGTCTAGTAGATGCATCCTGAGTTACTGGAGTCCGCCTCTGAAATATGTATTAATCCTTGATACTTTGCTTCTTTGGCTTTTGCAGATCTAGTAGTGATTGTGCAGCTTGCTCATAAAAAATAATACCTTTCCCCTTGCCTTCAACTTCTGGGAATTTTCAGATGACCCCTAGGTCAGGTTTACGAATGACCACTCTGCCAATCGGTGCTTGTAGAGATTCCAAGATCATTTGAATACCTCTCTAGAGATTGTATTAATCATCTTCCACTTGAAGTTCAGAAGCAGGTTAAGGTTCTTCATCTTCTTCGTCAACATGATGATCAGACCTCTTTCCCTTACGGATATTCTTTGAATGAGTAGGCTTGGAGGTTGTCTTTTTTGGAGGCTTGGACTGTTTGGCAGGGGCATGCTGTTTAGACTTACTAGCTTCTGAAGCTTTCTTCTTCCCACCCTCTTCATCTATCATAGTAGTTGGTTGACTGGGTTTACAATCAGCCATTTCCAAGTATTTCTTGTAGTACTCTGAATTTCAAATGGCATTAGTAATCAGGTCTTTAGGAATAGGCATTCTAAATACCTCATCTACTCTTCCTTTACTGACAAAATTAAGATTGCCGAGTTGATAATCATTTGCCATGATGTGAATAGGAGTCTAAGGCCTTTTGTGAATATTGTGTCTACCCCCAAGTAATAAATGATCAACTTGGTGAACCGGCAGTATGGAATAACAGGAAGCTTAGGCTTCTTGTTAGGAACCTTTAAATTAGCCATATCAGAAAAGAAATTCTTAATTGCCTATATGAACTCTTCCCAAATAAGTTCATCATAGTCTACATTGGTTCCCGTGACAACACCCTACAACATTTGAAGAGCTGGGTGTCTGGGTTTTTCACTACCAGAAGTCTTACCTGATAAGCATTGGTTGATCATAGAAAGGATAGTTCTCCACGGATGATATAGATTGTTTACATGCATCTTAGAGACAAATTGAAGTTCTTCTGGGTAGCCCAGATTGTTTACAAAGTCTATTACCAGATCACCAGCTGGAGGTGGCACAAAAGGGTGTGCAGAATATTTAGGAGTAATTCCCAAAGCATTTATGATAAGATCAACATTCAGATTGAACCATAATTCATCAAGTTGGAAACTGAATACTCTAGTCTTGGTATCCTTTCCAAGAGTGTGCTAGAATTGTTGTACATAGATTGAGGGAACATCAGCTGATGCCGTGAAAGCTCTGTAGAAGTTGGTGTTTTGTAGAATGTCCACTGAGATAAGAAAAATGGGATTTTTCTACTTCTTTTGAAGATCCATAAGAAGATTGCTCTTTCCAATAGGTAAGTGTGCCTTGACAGTAACCAATTGATCATCAGTTCGTATAGGAGCAGGGACATTCTCTTCAGCCATCTTATCTGCTTAAGAATATCAACAAAGATAGACAAGATAGCAGATATTTAATGTTAGAGGTGAGAGCTGGCCTTGTGTTTGAGTTAGCATGCCATGTTTGATTAAGTTATGATTTGAATCATGTTTGAGAAAAATATATCACACTGAGTCACTGGTCATTGGCTTAAGTCAATCCAAAAGTCAACATTGGTTAACCTTGGTCAAAGGTCCAGAGATTATCCGACAAGCACAATAACAAGTTAACTGGACCCAGGTGGGAGTTAACTAGTCAATTAGACCTTTGGATTAGACCTGAAAAGGTTATAGGGCTTAATGGGCCAAAACTAGAAAGTATGGCCTAAACCGCTGTCAAGCAGTTTACCAAACTGCAATGAAGTGGTTTGGGCAAACCATTGTGAGTAGACAATGGTAAACCGCTGAGACGTAGATCACCAAGCCGCCATGAAGTTGTTTGGGTAAACCCCCGTGAAGCAAATCCATACCGCTACGAAGTGGTTTGGACAAACCGCTATGATATTTGATTGATAAACCACTGTGAATAAAATATTATTAAATATTACAAAGATTAACCATTTATCAACAAACCGCTATGACCAAATCGCTATGAATATTTTATTGGTATTTAATCAAACCGTTTCCGATAATAAAAAATTTGAAATAGCGGTTTGAATATTTTAATATTAAAAGAATAATATGATCAAACGGCTACGATGCATCGGTTTTCCTGTTGAATAAAATATTAACAAAAATGGGAAAACCGCTATCTACAACATGAAGCAAACTGCTCCCTAGAATAATCTAAGCAAACCGTTGAGAGGAATCTCAAACGGCAAACCACTGCTTAGAATAATCTAAGCAAACCGATGCGATGAATACCTAATTCAAACATAATTTTCTATAACTTTTTGGAAATCACAAACACAATCTAAGGCATCTAAGATCATTTTATCCTCCTAGCAATAAAATATAATACCATATTCTAACAATTATCATCAAAATTGAGCCTTACACTACCTTTAAAGTCATGAAATCCTTAAGAAACCTATGGGGGGCATGCAAACTTGTTTAGCTACACTACAATGACTTCTTATCTACACACAAGTGCATACAAACTGTTTTCAACAACAACAAACCTATGTTGGCTTTCTAAAGTCAACCTTTAAACTAAAATCATCAATTCATGCATACAAGTGATTAGGGATTGAAACCAGGCATCAAAACATCATCATCTAACCTTAAAAGACTAATCCCAGCAGTCAAGTTACAGTACCAAACACACCATTTCAATTTTCTCAAAAAAAGGATGTAAAATCATTTGAAACCATCAAATGTATTAAAGTTACTAAAAATAAGTTATGATCAAGTGATTAACATTCCTAAACGCATCTATCCCAGCCACCAATTATCATTTCCAAACACATTTAATTTTTTGAGAAACCCTAAGTGGTTCTCTAGTGATTCTCATCAATTTAATGTGTTTTGTTACGATTCCATTAACCTAAACTAAGATCTAATGATGTAGAACAAGTTTTAATTGTTGCCTTAGCAAGAAAAACACTAGATCTTTAGATTGGAAGAAACAAAGATGGTGGCAGCGGTTTGCGTGAGAGTGTGTGTGTTTTTAGGTTTGACCAAAAAATGAAAGGTTTGACCAGACTTGGCAAACCGCTGCGTTTTATACTCTTATCTTTTTAATTGGCAGATTTAGTCCCTAGGCTTTCTAACTTCTTTTATTTTTGGTTTAAAGTATTGTATGGGTTGAAATAGTTTGAATAATGGCAAGTATCGTCCTTGAAGTTATTAAAAGATAAGAAACAAAATAGGCAAATTGCACATAAGTCCCTATACTTTCTAACTAAAGACATAAATGGCCCTTTGAGTTAAAGTAAATTAACTCCCCTTCAAATTATGACCCCTTTCAAATACAAAATCTTTTCTGTTAATTGTGAGATGTTTTAGAAACCCGTTTGATGAAATAAATTTGAGATCACTCTCCCCCTCAAACAATGACCCGTTTTCTATTTAAAGAGTTGTAGACATTGATTGAGTGTCAAATTTGTTTTAAAAGCACATACTGATTAATTTCCAACAACACTTTTTCCATCGTGGTTAACACAAATAATTTTGAAGAATCAAGTAAGAAAAATTATCTGGTTAAAAAAGAAGACTTCTCTTCTTTACGAAGAAATAACGCACTGAAACGTACATTACTCTATTAAACAAGCCAGGGTTATGTACAAAGTATTCATAACCCATGATGAATAGATATGAAGTAATCCATGCCCGGAAAATATTAATTACCCGTTGTCATGATTAGCTGTCTTTTTAGAGACATGCTTTCCTCAGTCAGAAAAGCGGGTTGCAGTCTGAAATAACTACAAGCCATGAAGACATGTTTTAAAAAGTTTGAACTTCTTCTCGAACTTTATTTAAAGACCCGTGTCATTATTGAATGACATTTCTAGGTCCGTAAATATTATCGATTTTCAGAAGACATGTCTTGAAAAATATTTTTGGTATTTTCTATTTTTTGATTTTTATGGTTTTTGTAGGTTTTATATTTTTGTATTTTCTTTTTAGTTTTAAATATGTACATAGGATATATGAAGACTATCCTTTACTTATCCTCTCCTTCTTGAAGACATTTGAGAGTTTTTGGAGACATACTCTTCATTCCAAGTCACGAAAGAAGAAATTCGAACCGCTCTCTTGGTTGCTGGACATTATTGCAGCAGAGAGCAATAGCACTTCTGTTATCACAGTACAGAGGAATATTATTGAATGAAAAGCCGGATTCCATTAGCTGTGATCTCATCCAAAGGATTTGAGCACAACATCCAGACATGGCAATGTATTCAGCCTCTGTTGTTGAGATAGCAATGCTTTTCTGCTTCTTTGATGACCAGCTCACTAATTTGTCTCTTAAAAATTGAGCACTTCCCGATGTACTTCTGCGGGTATCCTGACAACCTGCATGATCAACGTCTACATAGGCCGTTAGTGCCATAGGGGTGTCCTTTGGATACCAAAGACCCATGTTAACAGTTCCTCTAAGGTACCGAAAGACCCCCTTAATTGCTTCAAGTTGCTTTTTGGTAGGCATAGTCTAATACCTAGCACACATGCACAAAAAAAATACAATGTCTAGTCTTCTGGCAGTGAGGTACATTAGTGAGCCGACTATACATTGAAATCAATTCTGGTCAACTGGAATCCCTAAGGGGTCCTCATCCAGCTTTGATCGATCCACCATTGGTGTATCTATAGGTTCAAAAGAATCCATTCCATATTTCTTTAAAATTTCAAGAGCATATTTGGATTGGTTAATAAAGATGCCTCCGGGACTTTGAGCAACTTGTAATCCTAAGAAAAATGACATTTGTCCCATCATTGACATCTAAAATTTTGAACTCATCTCTTTTGAAAATATGTCACAAGCTTTAGGATCGGTTGAGGTAAATATAATATCATCTACATAAATTTAAACGAGAAGAATATGTTTGCCCATTTTCCGAGTGAATAACGTAGGATCAACTACACCCTTAGAGAACTTGTTGTCCAGAAGAAACCTTGATAATGTGTCATTCCACGCCCGTGGAGCCTGCTTCAAGCCATAAAGAGCCTTCTTCAGACGATAGACGTGTGTAGGATTATCTGGATCTACGAATCCCTTTTCTTCTTTTAGCTCGCCATTCAGAAATGCAATCTTGACATCCATTTAGTAGATGGTCATGTTCTTGTTGGCGGCATTGCAATGAAGATTCTGATAGCCTCTATCCGTGCAACCGGTGTAAATGATTCTTCAAAATCAATACCCTCCTCTTGATGATATCCTTTGGCTACTAACGGTGCCTTGTTTTTCAGAACATCACCGTACTCATCTAGATTAACATTATAAATCTACTTGAGAGCGATTATCATTACATAGTCTGGTTTTGGTACTAACTCTCATACTTGAAGTCGATCAAACTCATAAATTTCCTCTTGCATAGCTTCAAACCAGCAAGGTTCACTCACGGCAGTCTTGAAATTCTTGGGTTCGACTTTTGAAAGTACAGAATGGTAAAATAACCACAAGGCATTAGTAGCTGTTTTCTTGTGGATACCAGACGAGAAGGATTACCAATAACATTATCAATCGGGTGATCCTTGCTCTATTTTCTGAGATGATCATGTGGTTGGAATAAGTTGGTTGGATCTAGCTGTACTAAACATCCTGATGCTGACTCTTCAAAACTGGTTCTAGAGCAAAGGGTTTACACAAGGTCGTTGTCAGCTTGAGCAAAAGGGTTGTCTTCGAAAGTAGGCCCAGCTGCAACACCTTGATGTGAGATAGGAGGTTGTACTTCTGAGGATGATGGTGAATGACTTGTAGAAGGTGCATCTTGATCAATTGTTGTAGAAGAAGGTGTACCGGCTGAAACAACTAGAACTTGAACTGCAAGAGCAGAAGTCGTACCGGTCTTCAACACTAGGGGTTCACAGTATTATTGAAATCGGTCAGAAGTTAAAATCTCCAGATCTTTAATTGGTTGGTGGTACAAAAGGACTACATGGATAGGATTTGGTACGAGCCCTGAACTGATTTGTCTAGGTGTCATTAAAATAGGCTCGGGTCCTATACTGATGTGCACAGGAGCCATGTGCTCAGTCAGCTCATCGAATTTGACGTAAATTTTTTCCATGATTCATCGGGTTCTCTTGTTGTAGATTCTATAACCCTTCCTATTGGGAGCATAACCAATGAAAATCCCAATATCTCCTTTTGCTTTCAATTTTCCAAGATCTTCGCTGTCATTGGTAGAGTAACAAAGAGCACCAAAAACACGAAGAAATGTAAGATCAGGTTTCTTACCATGCACAAGCTCATATGGGGTTTTGTTGTAACGAGTATGAATTAGGGATCTGTTTTGGGTGTAACAAGCAGTAGCAACAGTTTTTGCCCATAGAAACATCGGAGCTTTAGAAAATATCAGCATTGTCCGAGCAGCTTCCACAAGAGTACGATTCCATCTTTCGACAACGTCGTTCTGCCGAGAAGTTCTTGGAATAGATTTTTGGTGAGTGATGCCGACACTTTCATAGAATTCAGTCAGAACTTGATTAACAAATTCTGTGCCATTATCTGTTCAGATGAATCTGACAATTTTATTGAGATCAACTTGTATTTGCTTTAGAAATTTAATAACAAACTCTGGAGTTTCATCTTTTGATCTAAAAACATAACTCATGTAAATCTTGAATACTCATCAATGATGAGAAAAAAGTATCTCTTCCCATTAATACTCTACACTCTTATTGGTCTACTTAAATCCATATGAAGGGTATGTAAGACTTCCATAATGGTGTTTTTATATATGGGTTTGTGGGTATACTTCTTTCTCTTTCTAAGTTGACAATCAGAGCAAAGATGGTCTTTCTCAAATTTCAACCTTGGTAAGCCTCCTACTAGTTCTTTTCTTACAAGATCATTAATGGTACCGAAGTTTAAATGATTTAGCCGACGATGCCACAACCATGATTTGTTCTTGGAGGCTTTTGACAATAAGCACATTGAAGAGGCCTTCATCATGTCTTCAACAGAGATAGTATGCATATTTGAGCCACGGTTACCTTTAAGTAATTCCACACCATCTACATCTCTAACATAACACGAATGTTTTTTGAATGCAACTTCAAGATCTGAATCACAAAATTGTCTTACAGAAAAAAGATTATGTCCAAGTCCTTCCACATAATATACCCTGGAGATCACACTATCACCAATCACATAATCTCCATAACCCATAATAGTACCAAAATGATCATTCCTAAATCTGACTATCCTGATGAACTTTTTTACAAAATTCTTGAGCCATGAGCGATTCCCCGTCGTATGTTTTGAGCAGCCTGAGTACAAATACCACAGGACGAGCTGTACGGCCTTCATTTGAAAACCGACAAAGATAGAGAGTTTGGTATGTTGGATCCCTAATTTTTGTTGGGGTCCTGTTGGTTAGCAGAAATAGTAGTATATTTCACAGGAGCATCAATTGTCTGTGTCCTAGCTGTAGTGGGAATGCCAGTGGAAATTGCCTTTTCCATTTTGTTTCTACGTTTGTACCTAGTTTATGGTTTCTGAGTAGTGTTACTAAATCTCTTAGTGATCACAATTTCACTAGTACTAACGTGTTCAGGTTGCTGTAATGGCACTACTTTGGAGTTAGTAATCCTAGTTAAAGGGCACTGTTCTCCTAAAGTGAATTTCTTTCCAGTGGGCTTCCACTAATAACCAACATAAGCAAACAATTTTCTTGTTGTTTTCTAAACTTGCTTAACTTTGCTCAAAACATTTTTAACAGGGGGGGCATGTATAGACTTCAAATATTTCACAACACACTTATCACGATTAGCAGAAATTAAGTAGTTGTTACATATCTTGCAGACAGATTTAGAATTCGAATTAATTATAGTACGCTTAGAGCTAATTCTAGAATCAACACGATTCTCTTGTTTCAAATTAGACTTTTATTTCTAGGGTGATCTTCTACTTTCTTCTTGTTGTCACTTTTAGCTGGCAAGATCATATTGTTCTTTGTATTGCTCCTAGGATTTGACCCGCTAGCTTCAGTGGAACTGTTTACTCCTGTAGAAGGAATCACATGTACATTAGTCTTTTGCACTTTCTGTTGCTCAACATTTGTTTGTGTGTTATTATTTGAAGTTCCGCATGTTTCCCTAAAAGTCACTTGTTTGTTCCTATTCAAAGGAGTAGTAGCAACCTTTTTATCTCTTTTACTGAATTCTTTCGGATAAGTACCAACCATATATTCTAACAATTCCTGAGATCGTTTAGTGTAAAAGCAGGCAGATTCAAGCACATTATCTAATTTTTCTATTTTAGCCTCTTCTACTATGTCACAAAGTGTTTCTACACTTTCCTTAAGATGTTTGAGATAATCTAGATGAACTTCCCTATTGTTCCTATTGCTAGGGGAGATTGGTTCAACATCGATTGCATACATACCAGGAACAAGAACTTTTGGTTTTATAGTATTCATAGTGACGCATTTCATTTTTTCTTTTAGCTGAGCCTTTAGGTTCTCATTTTCAGTTAACAAAGAAGATGTCTTTTCAATAGTTTTAGCATACGTTATCTTAATAGAATCATACAATTCCTTGTAATGCTGCTTAACTTTTTCATTCTCTGCCCTAAAACGCTCATTTTGTTCTTGAAGAGTAGTGACATGTTCTGTTAGTTCTATGTTCTAAGAATCTAAGGCCTTAAAATCAAGAATGCGATCTGCCTCACTATGTCTCTCATTCATGTGAGAGATTTGCACTTTCAATTGTCTAATGGTGTTATTCTTTCCTTGAAGCTGCTCTTTCATTTTGTTGATTTCAAAAAATGAGTCAAATTCAGGAGCATCCTGAGATGTCTGTGATTTGTTGTTTCCAGAACGTTCTTTAAGATGTTGATACTTCAATTGCAAATTTAGGTGATTCACCTCAAGGTTAGAAAAACGTTTTATCATTTCACTATGATCATCTTTTTGAATCTTATGTTTTAACCTAGAAATATCAGCTTTAAGTTCTACATTACATGCTTGTTCTACAGTGTAATCATCATGCATTTCAGAAAATCTAGACACAGTATTCACAGCATTCATTACACTATACAACAATTCATTCAACAAACAATCAACAAGTAGATTCTCATTTTCAATGAGAATGTTTTCTTTCAATTTTAGCACATTTCTTATCCACAACATGTTGTTCAACCTCAACTTCCATTTATTCAAATATTTCTTTAATTTCTTTAACTTCTTTAATTAGAGCCGTTTGGATCCCCTCAAAATGTTCTTTAACCGTTTTGAAAAATGGAATTACTTCAGTGAGATAACATTCCTTAGTTTGTTCGAAACCCCTTTCCCCTTCTGTGAGACCACATGGGGTAATTCTTTTTTTACAAGTTTTGTCAAATTCTGAAAAAAGTTATGTGAGTGTATAAATATTAGTTTTCACTTGACTTTTTGTTGGAAAAACCCTGGGGACAAGCTTTGCCGGTATATTGGGTGGATACACTGTCATTTTTTAAATTGGCGTAATTGGTTTCGGGGTTATTTTTGCAAAATCTAAGGACCAAAATATCTGTTCTGAGGTCAAATGTCTTTGTGGTGTAAAAGTTGCAAGATAATTCTCTTTCGAGTAATCTGGTGGTGCAAACTTAACTTTCTTTTCAACACACATAGGGCTTTTCACTTTCTCAAGCATTCTCTTCCTAGTTATCTCAGTTATCTCAAGAGTATCCTCTGAGTCATGTACAACAGCAGGGGCATGATTGGTCTTGACTATTTCATGACCATTATAGAGAGCAGACTGAACTTGCATTGCCGTGGTGAGATATAAGGGATTTTTGTAGCCTATTGCTACCTTTTTCTTTTCATCATAATAAGGTTTTGGTTTACATAACATGTGAACTGTTTGAAGAGACTGATATTGTTTGTATAATTTATCTTCAACCTTTTCTTTTAATTCTTTCATATCCAAAAACTCTTCAAGGTATTTATTTTCTTTCTGTTTAAAATCCTTTTTCAAAGTTGCTACCTCTTCTTTCATTAACTTGTTATGGTCAATGGTAGAATTCAGTTTCATTTTTACAGAATGAAGTTCCTTTTTCAAAGTTTCTTCCTTAATGTTACGGTCAGTGATAATTATTCTCATTAGTTCATCAATCTTTTGTTCTCGTTCAGTTAATTCAAACCTTGCCTTTTTTTCATAAACCTCGACTAGTTCCTTATATCTCGCAAGTTCAGTAGTTAATGATACATTAACTACTTTGTTCTGCTCATTCGCAGAGACACATTGGGCAGCCTGTTCATGCATATCATTGATTATCATCATTAAAGCATCATTTGGCACAAAAGATACATTACTTTGTACAACTTGCACTGCGTTTTCCTTCACATACTGTTCATACGGAATAATATTACTATCACTCGTATATTCATCATCTGAGTCAACAACGTAGTTTGGTTGTACATCATTTTGCATCTCGTGTACTTCATGATACTCACCACATAAGCCAGATAGGTATCATGATCTTGTACCTTAGATAGAATATCTGAATCATATGATAGACCAGGTTCATCATAGATTAGGTCGGCTGATGATAGATTTACCATGAACATGGTCTGTGCAGTAGGAGCCTCATTAACATCACGTAGTCAAAAACTGCCTTCACATTGATTCAGCTTGAGAGACCTAGCCCATTAAGTGCCAAAAATCTTGTTTCTGGTGGCCCATCATATAATCTTCATCAAAGTGTTATCTTGGCCACATTCAATAATCAACAACTGATCTTCATCAATAAACCAATCCGATTCTACGTGAGCTTGATCAGCATGAGTCTTGTCCTTAAAGTATTCCAAATTTGTTGGGCGCTTTGGGTTGGAGTGCAGTGTCTTTGCATATGTGCCTTTCCATACAGTTACTAACACTTTATAGGGGTTGCTTGACCAGGATTTGTATTGCCAATCTATTTATGACTCCCCATTCCCGGCTTTGTAACTGCCCATCCCTCGTTATTGTTTTTATTCCCCTGAACTCTGTATTGTCTACCTAAAACATTCTGAACCACAACCCTGTCATTTTGAACTGTGGCTTGGTGCCTTGTGTTAGATGAAGTTCTGAGTTGATTGTTGGTTTGTGGAAGGTGTGTTTTGTAGGATTGGATGAGTAGGGCAACTGTTTTAGTTAAGTTTTCATCAAAGTTCATCTAGTTGGGGTAACGTTCCTTATCCTAGATATCAAGAGCAACCCGCTCTGATACCAATTGTTGAAACCTAATTGTAGGCTTCATAGATCGTTTTGCCCATCTAGGATATCATAACATTGATCACGCAGTGGAATAACAATTAAGAACAACAATGTTATGAACAAGGTTTTTATTCAAAAACTATATCCCCAAGATCAAATAATCCTTGAGGCTAACTAATACACTATTCGACTTTAATCAGTCAACTATACTATCTAGATAACTAACTACTAATAAGCTAACTATTAGACTCTCATTGGAGAGATCTAACTATGATGGATACTAAAACTATTCACTCTACCTCTCTTTATATACTAGAGAGGCTAGGGTTTACAAGAAAACCTAGCTTTGATAAGAAGCTAACTTAATATTACACATTAAGTCCTTGTTGTTTCATCTTTCTTCTTTTCTTCATATGTGGTTTTGTAATCATCAAATCTCAAATCCCAACAATCAGTAAATTGTGGTTGATAGGTAACTAGTGGGACATGTGTAGATTGTAGAATAGTTGATGATTGTGTAGGGTACTGCTGAAGTGAAACATTGGACACAAAGGCAAGAGGATCAATAGCATGTTGAGTGTATTTTTCCAACATCATCTTGTTCTCATTAGCATGTGCCTTGTGTTGCTTCAAGTAAGCATACAACTGATCATAGTTAGATGTTTTCAATCCTCTGTTTAGTTTAACTGCTATCATGAATCTACCCTATTCAGGTAACATGTTGTTCACAAACTTTGAGTTGAGCTGTATTTTGGGCATAGTCATCTTAATGTTTCTCATGTCGTTAATGAGCTTTGTAAACCTGACATAGTATTCGTGAATGGTTTTTCCTTTGTTCTGAAAGAAGTGTTCAAAGTCAACGTATAATTGTGATTCACGTTCATCTCTTGTTAACTCAGAACCTTCCAGGAGCATCTTCACATTATACTAAATGTCTTTGGCGTCAGTGTAATGATTGATGAATGTGTAGATGTCTTTTGGTAAACCTTGAAGTAGGATATTCGTTGCACGAATGTCAGCTTTATACCTTTCCTTTTCTTCAGGTGTAAGGTCTTTAACGACTCTATCCCGTTCGAGACCTAGAGCACCGTCAGCGAGTGTCTCTCTGAACTTTCCCGTCTTAAATGGACCTTCATCAATCGACTGAAGTATGTTATCCCCATTTTATTTTCCCAGACAGTACAAACGAATACGTTGTTGCCAAGACTCAAAATCAGACCTATCAAGCATTGGTGGGCGGGTATCGGAATCGGCACTTTGGATATCTTCAGAAAGATTACCCATCATAAGTGATTGTGAAATGATATGAGTTGATCGTTCAATGATTATTGAGTGTATGTTAAAAGTGGTGAAGTTAAAGTAAAGTGTTTTAGATTTGTTAACTCCAAGGTTTGAAAATTTTCAAAGTGTCAAAAATAGTAGCTCAAACCGCTGCCAAGGTTACCAAACCGCTAGCAAGTCTACCAAACCGCTGCAAGTGACTAAACCACTCCCAAAATACCAAACCGCTGTCAACTTGCAAAACCGCTGCCAACTCAACAAACCGCCAGAGTTTTGTTTAGTAAACCGCTACAAAGAATAAATCTCCAAAACCTATAAACAAACCGCTATGGATAAACCGCTACTATTAAAATAATCTTAGGTAAACCGCTACAAAGACAATATACCAAATCGCTGCCTAAAAATCAAACCGCCAGAGGTTTGTTTCCTAAACCGCTACACAAGTATAATCTTCAAAACCTGTAAATTGTTGGCTTTCTAAACCGATGTTACTAAAAGACAAACCGCTGTTACTTTCCTTTCTGACAAACCGCTATCACAATAAGACAAACTGCCGTACTATGCCTTCTGACAAACTGCTGATGAATAGTAATTTTTTTGACAAACCACTGCGACGAATAAGGAAACAGTATGCCAAACTGCCGCCTAGAAAAAAAATAATGTTTCGCACAAAAACACCAAAAAATCACCCTTTTGAGCATTTTTGCTTGATTTCTTTTGCACAACTAAGTACTACAAGGTTATAACTACTACAAACACCTAAACTTTAACACAAAAAAGAAAAAATCTAGGAGAAAAATGAAAAACAAGCCATAAACCTTAAAAAGAACACTTTTTGATCTAAACCAAGTAAGAAAACACACATACACACGATCTGATCATCCCATGAGCTCTGATACCAATTATAGGATATTGGATATAATAACACAATGGTGATGGTAGGGGTTAGCCAATTCTAGAGAGAGAACAAACTAGAGAGAAAAGCTTCTATTGAGAGAAAGTGATATTTGATAAATGAAATGACCAACCACCTCTTCCATGGGATGAAAGAGGTATTTATATGCCTTACAAAACCGGCCCATGGCCTTGGTATGGGCTTACACGTGTGGTTTAATACCCAGCCCATTACCGTATGTCATACGTTAAACATTAAACTACGAGCTACGATAACCTGTAAAATACACGGGGTGACCGAGTATTTTTCTTAACCTAACAAAGGGTTATCGAAAATGAAAATGAGATTATTATTGAGCCAAGTATTTGGATTAACGGACTAAGGGTGCACTTAATATAGATTAGACTAACTTGGACTCAAAATGTGTATGTGGAATGTAAAATATAGTTAAGACACGTTTTTCTATATGGATTTTCGTTATTCTTTCAAGAATTCATTAAGGATCTAAGTTGTATCCGGTTTTGATCGTATTTATATTTTTAGAAAGTGTTAGCAACTTGGTGATTATCCGATAACCAATATAAGAATTCATTGATTTTTAGCTATGTTTTTCATGGTGTCTACATCTAGGTGTCTAGAACTATTACATATGGATCTTATTAGTCTGCCCTTTATACAAAGTTACAACGGTAATTTTTCTACTTTGATTATAGTTTATGATTACTCATGATATACCTGGACAAAATTTTTGAAAATAAAAAATGAAGCTTTTGATCATTTCAAGAAAATTCAAAACCAAACCGGTTGTCCCGTTGCGTCAATCCGTACGGATCATGGTCGGGAATTTGACAATGTGGTGCAATTCGGAGCCTTTTGTGACGCCAACAACATAACTCACAATTTCTCGGCCCCTTGCACTCTTCAATCAAATGGGTAGTATAAGGTAAAAACCAGACGCTCCAAGCAATGAGTAGAACAATGCTTAATGAACAAACCATACCACAATAGTTTTGGTGTATTGCCATAGACACGTCGACATATATACTTAATAGAATTTTAATTCGACCAATTTTGGGTAAAACTCCATATGAACTATATAGAGGTAAGAAACCAACTTTAGGTTATTTTAGAGTGTTTGAAAGCAAGTGATTTATTTTTAACAATCGGGATTATCTACCCAAATTCGACCAAAAGTCTTACGAATGTGTCTTTCTTGGATATTCCCAAAATAGTAAAGCGTATATTGTTTTGAACAAACACACCATGAAAGTCGATGAATTGTTAAATATAACATCCAACGAAAGTCTACCCCTTCTAAGACAACACCTTTGGTAGATGATGACTTAGTTAAAAGTCAAGTTATTGAAAATGAAGTCGACGTTGTTGACCTCGAGGAAGTGGGCCTTTAAACAATGAAATTGTAAATATTAAAGAATCTAAAAACCATCCTTTAGATAAGGTCATATGAAGATTAAATGAAAGAACTTTAAGGTCGCAAGTTCAAAAACAAAGTAAGCTTTTTTGTTTCGTGTCGACTATTCAACCCCAAAATATAAATGAGGCTATTAAAGATGAAAGTTAGGTCATTGCTATGCAAGACGAACTAAATCAATTTGGAGTAAATCATGTTTAAGATTTAGTCCCTCGACCTAAGGTTCAAACCATAATTAAGATAAAATGGGTCTTTCATAATAAATTAGATAAAAATAGTGTCATGTTTAGAAATAAAGCGCCCACACTAGGTTTTTTCACACAAAACAATTCCCGATGTTGACCCTTGATTCTTGTGTCATACCAAAGCAATGTAAGCATAAAGCTTAGTGAGATAACGCATAAAATCTAAAGGTAAAACACGGAAATAAAACTAAGGTTGCTTCGTTGGAACTTTCCTCGCTTAGTGCTCGTAATGCTTGTTGGTACTCTTAATCTATGCAGGATCGCATTCTTTCAACTTTTCTTCTAATCGGGGCTATGTGTTTCATAATCATATATAAAGGCTATATGATTTTCATGTACATACAAGTCTTCCACATAGGACGTCGTGAACCCTTATTTAGGTCAATATAGCTTTACAAGCTCTGTTCGCCCATATAGGACGTCGTGAACCCTTATTCTGTTCAATATAGCTTTACAAGCTCTGTTCACCTACATAGGAAGTCGTGAATCCTTATTCGAGTCAATATAGCTTTACAAGCTCTGTTCGCCCACATAGGATGTCGTGAATCCTTATTCGAGTCAATATAGCTTTACAAGCTCTGTTCGCCCACATAGGATGTTGTGAACCCTTATTCTGTTCAATATAGCTTTACAAGCTCTGTTCGCCCACATAGGACGTCGTGAACCCTTATTCGGGTCAATATAGCTTTACAAGCTTTGTTCGCCCACATAAGACGTCATGAACCCTTATTCGGGTCAATATTGCTTTACAAGCTCTGTTCACCTACATAGGATGTCGTGATCACATTATAACACATGCCGCCCGCATAGGACATTTAATATATGTAATAATTCATCATGTATGCTAAAAGTATATTACTAAGACCGCACGGCTCGCTACGGGGATGAATTGACCCGTCTAATGCATTTTGCACATAAAGTTACATCACGTGATTCGTTTCTACTCATAGCTTATAGTTTGGCATAAATGTGCACTTACTCAACATAAACTCGAAATACAAGTATAATGCTTAAGCATATAAAGATTTGTAAACATAAGCATCAAAATACATGTAATACATCTAACGGGCTCCTATGACCCATTTCTACACTTATATACGTTACTCACCTTAACTCGGCTTATATCCTTTCTCGAGCTCCTGAATATGCTCCCGGCTAACTTTATAACCTAAGAATATGTATTAATCACGGGGCTCACTTAGAAAGTGATTTATCATGTATAAACTTGTTATTAACATAAGCTAGGCCATACGGGGGTGTTTGGTTTCACGAATAACTTTTCACATAAACTCACTTTTCAAAAACTAACACCATAAATTGGTGTTATGGCATCATAAAAAGACACCCATCACTTTTCTTATCATCATCACATGATTAATATTAACTATAAGTGATTTCTTAAAATCACATCTTCGTATATTACCTCAAAACCGATCAAACCCCTACTTATGATATCAAAACATAATATATAGGCATAATCCCATAACGGGTAACCTCTAAACATGAAGTTTAGAATTTAACAATGATTCTTAGCGCTAATTGGATCATGGGGATGCTAGAACATATATCCTTAAGCTTGGATATATCAATTTCTTAACTTGAATTTGCTTAAGGCATGATAAAATCAATTTCAAGATAGGATTTTTGGTTGTAAATCAATGTGATTTGAAAGGAATTATGGCATTAAGATTTCAAACCTTACTTGGTGTTCTTTTGGTGTGTGTGTGAGACGGTAGAGAGAGATGAAATGGAGCCAGTTTGTGATTTTTAGAAGTTTAAGAAACCTTATAGATATTATACAATTTATCTTTTGGAGTTAGGCAAGGCTAGTCTATGATAATAAAATAATTACATGGAAGGTCATTATCCTTTTATAACTAATTTTCATGAAAGGCCCTTTTGGCCAACTAGAATTTATAAGAATAATGAAAGTTGACTGGGAAGCTTTAAAATAAAATAAAGTCAATACTATGAAAATTAGAGTGTTACAACTCTCCCCCACTTATATGTTTGTGTCCTCACAAACCTTTCCTGATGAATGCTTAGGAGTACAAGATGAGCTCTCCTCGGTCTTTTATACGTATAATCTAACCCCACTATGTTCTTCCATCTGGCTTTATTAAAGAGGACCTCTCTAATTCTAAGTATTTTGACATTAATGTCAAGAGTTTTTACTGACTTCTTAAAATGATTGAGTTATTCCATAATCAAGATATACTCTGCCTCATCTGGTACACATTATCATAACTAGGATATATGGGAAGTATTATGAGTATTTGTTGGCTTCTTCTGATGATAAGGTCCATACGACATCTTCCTACGTGGTCTGTTATTCAAAATGGATCGGCCTAACGTGGTCCGAGTCTTACCGCGTTTTTTTACACTAAATAACTCATTTTTAAGGGAATACTTATAACATACTTAGATTAGCAACTAAATTCTAATAATCGTCTTCCCTTATCCTCATATGATTTTAGCCCATTATAGATTGCCTTAAGCCTTTGACCGTTTGTCCTAACTCTTTGACCGTTTATCCAAGAATGATAGACCATGTTAAAGTTAACACATGTGCCTAAGTTCTCTTGGAATTTAAAGCGAATCTGATGTCTCCTTTAGGAATTATAAAGACAAGTACTCTCTAAATAGCAACGATCAACAAGGACGTAACTTCTTGAAAGTTTCTAGAACACTGATTTAACTAGAATTGTATTCTAGTGACAGATGTTATACAATCTAACAGCTGTATATTCCATATGACATGCGTCGAAACCTGTTCATGATTAAATTTAGTCATACTTATTGCTACGTAAACTGATTTAAACATCATGAGTTTGTTCTTTTATAGAAGTGACCAATTACACATGGTCCTTACTGTATATAAGTGCATATAGCACATTCCTTTAGATAAACGCTGAATTAAATATAAAACTATTCTTAAGTTGATTTCTAGCGGTTATAAGTTAAGCAATACCGCTATACTTAGAAACTGATCACTGTTTGTTTTCAAGACTAGATTTCTAAATCTTTGTGAAACCAAAATTTAATTTGGCAGCCCGACTAATAATAAAACTATGTGTGGAACTTAATATTAAAACTACACACATACAATATGGTACTCAAATAGTCCATAAACTCGTCTCTATCTGGGTGGGTAACTGATCAACTACATAAGAACATTCTAAGTGCATATAGTACTATTCTGATTACATGTAGTGCATTACTGAATAGGTGCATATTTACAATACTAAGTGCTTAAAGCACATCACTGCTTACGAAAAGCATAAGTATGATGCTGATTGCGTACAAAGGAACCTTTAATACTCCACATAGGACTAACTGAATGCTCAGAGCATATTACATAATTAGCTGATTGCACTGTGTAAACACAGCAACATGGGAATTTATCTTAAGAACACTCTCTTGACAAACAATGATTATAATAGTTGCCAAAATTCATGGCACATAACTCAAACACGATTTTCTAGAAACGAATGTCTATTTCCTTTTGACCATTTTGTGAGAATGGTAAAGAAAATTTGGAATTATACGATCATAACTCTTTTCTAAAATTAGGGTCAAAAGTTTAGGCACTATTATGATGACTTTGACTAATATGATGAGAACGACTGTTCTATGTGTGCATACAACTTCATGTCAATACAAATATGCAAGGGCTTTTGACGATGAAGCCTTCTTAATAGTTTAGCGATTATATTGTTGTCTAAATGATTGAAAATCATCATGGAGTATCATTCTGATATAATATTCTAAAACATTTCTTATGATAAATTTTCTAGTAGTCTTTTCCCATATCAGACTAGAATTTAAAGGCTGTAATTCGCTAATTATTTATTAATATTTTGACTTAGTTTACTAACTGGTAATGCATTTCCTTACATAATTCAGCATGCTTCTCCTTTACTTAGGTTATAATTATAATTTAGGGCACATTCGAGTGGTTCCTCAAGAACTGTTTATTACTCAAGTGCTTAAATTATGTTGGATTACAACCTGGGTTCTTGAAGAATTACTACAAAATTATGTGTTTAACTCAGGGGATTACTCGGGATCTGATTTATGTGGGAGTTTTGGGTCGCTTCCAACACATAAAGGTATAGAATTTACGTTGGATCAACCTTAATGTCTACACTATTAATTACCTGTCTGAGTAATTAAACTTCTTGTAACCAGAGTTCACATTTGGGAGCTTAGCATAAAACTTTCCTTATCCCAACATACTGAAAACTCTGCGCAATTCGTTCATGATTACTAACTGGCTTAGAATAGATTAGGATGTCATCAAAGAACACAATAGCTGACTTATCTATGTCGGATGAAAGACCATTTATTAGGTCCATAGAAACTGTTAGGGCTTTCGCAGAGCCCAATGGCATAACAACAAATTCATTAGATGCCCATGTCTGGACCAAAAAGCTGACTTCAGGACATCCCCTCCTGAATATTTAACTAATAGTATCTTAACCTTGAATTTGTCTTAGAAAAGAAACTCGTGCCTTAAAGTTAACCGAATAGAGTATCGATTCTGGGTAGAGGGTATCAATTATAGATAGTGACTTATTAAGTTCTCGGTAGCTGATGCACATTCGCATACTATCGTCTTTCTTCTTAACAAGAAAATTTAAAGCCCCCACAAGAGAAACGATTTGGGGTGAATAAAGCCCTAATCTAGTAGTTCTTACAACTGCTTAATAAGTTCTTACATCTCATACAGAGCAAGTCTATAGGGAGTTTAGCAATAGGGTACTCCCCATAATATAAATATTATAATTTTCTACTTGTCTGTCAGGTAGTATACTTGGAATGGTATCAAGGACATCCCGTATAGCGGATATATTAGCGAGTTTCTGAGTTAACTTTCTGGGAAACAATAGCATAAGCTAGGTAGGCTTGACAGTCGCGTACCAAGTATTTCTTAGCACTGACATATACGTTTATAGTTTGGGAGATTTTCTTATGCCCATCATAGACTAATGTTTCTTCCCCACTTAGGGTTCTAACCTAAATTATTTTCTTTAGACATAAATAACAGCTTGTTCCTATAGAATTTTACGCATGAATGTAACACATATTCCTTATGAACGTAGAGGATTCTCAATAAACTAGGATCTTATCCTGATCAGTTTCTATTTCACCCTTTTTAAATAAAAGGGTCGAGGTCTATTCTGATTCATCGAATGCTAACATTTTTGACTGGATGACTTAGTTATAGCTGACTTAATATAACACACGAGCGGGTATTATTTTTTTATAAATGAGGAGGTGTGTGTTGCTCAACCTCCAGGATTTGTTGATTTTGAAAAACTTAAAAAGGCTTTGTACGGTTTTAAGCAAGCAACAAAAGCGTGGTATGATCAACTTAAGGTTATTTTAATAAAACATAATGTTAGAAATCCATAAATGTGATGACATTCATGGAATTACCTTAGTTTACTATAGCACATACGCAGGGAATAGAATAGGAAATTGTGGAAAACTAAAAGGGGGGAGGTTGAATAGTTTTACAAATTAAAATTTTAATCTAGATGTTTGGTTGTTGTAGATCTATTTGTTTATGACGATTTATAAATATAAAACATAAATCATAAAGTATAAAGGATATAAGACATGGATATTTATAGTGGTTCGGCTACAAGGTCACCTTCCTTGCCCTACTCCACTCCCCGAGTCACCTACTAGAGAGTTCGAATCTACTAGTCACCAATACTCTTTTAACCGGTGGAGAAGCCTCACAACGTCGCTTATACCTTTTAACGGTACAAAGCTAAATACCGGATTCTTCACTTGGTAGAATCAAACCTTCACTCGCTTACCCTTTATATGGTAGTAAGCTAAGTACCATGTTCCAATAAGGAGGAACAAAACCCCACAATGCTTACTCTCTAATAGGTGCTAAGCAAAGTTACAACAAAGATAGATCTGACCCTATGAATTCTACCTGTTAATACAAATATTCACACAAAAATGATATTTATATTTAATGATCTTCATGTTTTTATAATAACAAATATAATGTCATACTACGTAAAAGTTTACGTAAACAAGTTTACTTGACGACGACAAATCACTTAAGGTATGAATATTCCATTAATAAACGTAGTTAATGATCAAAGAAAAATATTATCATATGTGTAAACCTTTTCTAATCAAATAATTTAAGTTAACACATGATTAATTATAAGCTAGTTATATTAATCATGTAAGACAAAATAAGATTAACCATAAGTGGAAACAATCTTTCCTAATCTTTCCAAATCTTCCCAAATCTAGAAAATATTTCTTATTGGTGATAAGAAATATTTTGTTCTAGAAGAATCTAATAAACTAGGTTTATTAAGTACAAAATAATATTTTGTATAGATTTGGGGTTAATCACAAAATGACAAATGATGTCCCACCTCCACCCATGGATCTACCTAATACAAGGGACAAATCCAGCTTATGGTGGATCTGTGAGTCGCACGGACTAGCTGGCAGGGACAGATTTGAATTTTATAGGCTTGCCTATAAATAGTAACCTTATGCTTTCATTTTAAACAACTCTTGACAAATATTTTTCACATACATCTTTTATCTCTTATATTCTTTGATCATTATACTTGTTCCATAATCCATTACAAGTGATCAACTCATTCCACTCTTTAGTGAAGAACACTTACGAAGATGTCAAGCTTCAAGTGTTAATAGTTTAGTTGTGTCATCACGTTTGTGATAATCATTCATCTTATATATCTTGTGTTGTGTGTTGTGTATATCATATGTGTATGATAGGTTAGTATTTAGGCCACAAAATACATAGTGTGTTAGATTGGTTCTATCTCAAGGTAGAACTCGGTATTTAGCTTAGTACCAAAAAAGTGTAAGCGACGTGTATGGTTTTCTCCGCTTAAACGGAGCTTGTTGACATAGTGAAGATAACTCTCAAGTTGGGTACTTGGGGAGTGGAGTAGGGCGAAGAGGAGCTTCGTAGCCGAACCACTATAAATCATTGTGTCATCGGTTTGATCTTTCTTATCTTTACTTGTTCATATTTAGTAGATTACTTATTTACTTATTGCATTGCTATCATATACAGTTGTGTATATCTTTTGAGTTCATATAAGTCGACAATCTAAGTTTTATTTTAAAACGGTAAAAACTATTCAAACCCCCTTCTAGTTTCCACAATTGGTATCAGAAGCCAAGGTCACCCAAGATCTTTAATGTATATTGTACATTAAAGCTTGAATCAATCTATGGATTCGGATAAATATCTTGAAGGGAAATCTATGCAAAGACCACCTCTTTTTGAAAGTGATCATTTTATATATTGGAAAAATAGATTTGAAACTTATATGAAAGCAAAAGATTTAGATCTTTGGCATATTAACTTGAATGGTTATTTTCCACCGGTTGCCAAAAATTAAGTTACCTAAATTTTAGAAGTTTTCCTTTTGAAGAACAATCCGACGATCTTAAAAAGAAACTAGCTAAAAATAACGAAGCTAAAATGGTTCTTTATAATGCTTTACCTAAAAAGGAATACGAAAGAATTTTTATGTGTAAAACGGCTAAAGATATTTGGCAATCATTGTTAATCACACATAAAGGTAATAGCCATGTAAAGGATAATAAAATTGATCTTGTTCAACAATATGAACAATTTATTATCCTTGAAGAAGAATCTATTGATAGCGGTTTTGCTAGATTTAACACTATTATTACTAGTCTTAAAGCTCTTGATGAAGGTTTCTCTAGCAAGAACTATGTTAGGAAGTTTCTTAGGGCTCTACATCCTAAATGGAGAGCAAAGGTCATGGCGATTGAAGAATCGAAAGATTTGTCATCACTAGCTCTTGACGAGCTTATAGGTAATCTAAAAGTACATGACGTAGTCATGGAAAAAGTTTATAACCTTTTGGGGACTTGGCAAAACAAGTCCCCAAGGGGTTATAAACAGTTTGCAAAACTCGTCCTTATGTGTACAAGTATGGGGTGTTGGCAGGACTGCCCCCCCATTTGTTTCTTTGAGTGAATTGCAAAATCGGCCCTTGTCTTCTTTTTTCTATTTTCTCTTATAAATATAAGTTTAAGGGTTTGGCAATTTCAACCCTTAAACTTATATTTCTTGATTTGATGACTTTTGGATTTGTCGGGGTTGACTTGGGTTGACTTTGACCTTGACCAGTTGACTTTTCTGTTGACTTTTTGACTTGATTGACTTTCCGGCTTCGATTTGGCTTTGTCTTTCACAGTCTTTTCCACTCCTAGTCCGGTTTTGTCGTTTTGGCTTTGTTTTTCGTCATTTTCTTAGTTATCCGTTCCTGCACAACACAATTGGCAAAACAAGCATATATTTGGCATTTTAAGTCCGTTTTTGGTTATTTTAGCTCGTTTTTAAAGGTAAGAGGTATGTGTATTTAAGCACATACCAATCTTTTAGAAAATGAAGTTTTAGAATTGAATGAGAAAATTAAGAAGCTTGAAAGAAGTAAAGAAATTGATATCGCGTGCAGGTTATGTCAAGAACTCAAATCGGAAAATGCTAGACTTAAGGAAACTCAAGCTAAGTTTGTAAAATTTGATAAAAGCGCTAATTTACTAAGAGAAATGTTAGATAATCAAAAGTCATCTAGTTGTAAAGTAGGTCTAGGATTCGATAGTAATAAAGCGTCAACTAGCAGAACCAAACCTATAACTTTTGTTGGATCGTCCGTTAAAAAAGCAATGGATGGATCCACCATAAAGGTGCACGGATCCACCTTGCTTGGATCCGTGAGTCGCACCAATGGTGAAAAATTAACAGAACATGTTTTTAGTCCACCCATGTCTTCGAGATCGGATTTTGTCATTACTACGAAGAAACTAATACATAATAAAATTGATGCGTCAAAGAAACCGTCTTCAAAACCATCACTCAAAAGCGGTATAGGTTATGTCAAAACCGAGTCTAGATTGAAAACACCTCCGCCTAGGATAAATATCTCTTCTCAACCAAGACACAACACACCTCAACCTAGAAGAAACTCTAGAGAACCAATTCATCAAAACTTCTATCCTATGAATTGGAACAACCATCAAAGTCAAGGATTTGTACATATGGGAAATTGTATCCTATTTCAATATCTTAATCAATTGCAACAAATGCAAGGGATGTACAACACTAACATTTTCGAACCCATGAGATATTGTGGACAAAACGCTTGAATTTGTTTTTGTTGAAATATGTATGCTTGAGAACATGCTTGGAACCGGATGAGTGGATCAAAGATAGTGGATGTTCCAAACATATGACCGGTTACAAGAGTTTCTTCTCTACCTACAAAGCATACGACAGAGGTAACGTTGTTTTTGGAAGCAACTTAAAAGGAAAGATCATAGGCAAAGGTACGATCTCAAATGACTCTCTTACTATATCTATCGTAGAACACGTAGATAACTTAGCATTTAATTTACTTAGTGTCGGTCAAATTTGTGACAATAAGTGTCAAGTCTTATTCACAGAAGAAGGTAGTGAAATAATTAAGGATGGAAAAATCATAGGAAACGGAATTAGGAAAAATGATCTATACGTAATGAAATTAGGAAATAAGTCTCAAGACAAATTATGTCTCGCCACGGTAGTAGATAATTCTACCTTATGGCATAGAAGACTTGGTCACGCAAATATGTGTTTAATTCAATCTTTGTCATCTAAAGAATTAGTTAGAAACTTACGTAAGCTAAAATATAATAAACATTTTTGTGATGCTTGCAAAATTGGGAAGCAAGCTCATGCAAGTCATAAGCATATGGTTTTCCACTAAACGATGTTAGAAATTAATTACATATAGACATTATTTGGTCCATCAGAAATTAAAATCTTATGGAGGAATCTATATACCTTAGTAGTAGTAGTGATTAATCGTAGGTATATCATGTACTAGATCAAAAACTAAAAATGAAGCTTTTGAGAAATGTAAAATATTAAGTAGGAAAATTCATAACCAATTAGGTAGTTTTATAATAGCTATTAGAACGGATCATGGTTGGGAATTTGATAATGAAGTAAAATTCAGAGCTTATTGTGATGCACAAGGCATTACTCATAATTTCTTAGCTCCACATACTTTACAATCAAATGGGGTAGTAGAAAGAAAGAATAGAACCTTACAAGAGATGTCTAGGACTATGCTTAATGAATAATCCATTCCACAAAAGTTTTGGTGTAATGTCGTTGATACATCAACTTATATACTAAATAGAATATTAATTCGACAAATACAAGGAAAGACCCCTTATGAAATATTTAGAGGTAGAAAACCTTCTTCAGAATATTTTCCCATCAACAAAACCAGAAATACGCTGCTCCTCATGCAACCCAGAATCTGCAAAGTATCATTTGTGTATCAAGTAACGAAAGCCTAATTGCTTTCCCAATCCCTCTGTTTGATATTGTATACTGCCGAATGAGTCTTTGTGAACTTTTTTGCTGGCTAAAGTATGACTGAAACTTTTCCTTCAAGTCTTCATAATTGACAATACTACCTATTTTTTGTCTACTCCACCATACTCGGGCAGAATCATTAAGAGTATAGGTAAACATGTAGCAGGCTACAAGCATTGCCCATTTTTGCATATGAATGGCACTTTCGAAAAGGTACAAGTAGTTATCAGGGCCCCCCTTTCCATTGTAGGAACCCACATGAGAAGGAATTTTTAGCCCATCTGGCAGAGGGTAGCCCTCAATCCAACAAACAAAAGGAGTAACGCAGCCGGGAAATTATGCAAACAGGCCAGTAGGGCCAAGGGTTGGGTACATAGGTGCATTTGGTAATGGATTGATGGGCTGTGCATAGAAGGGATAACTAGTAGGGGGTACATTCGAAGGATACATGGGCCCATTATGATTAGGACCATATTTTCTCATAGGATCCTGTTGGGTGTATCCCTCATAGGGGTGATAGGCAGAGGCCCATCCTAGGGAGGAGTTAACACCTTGGGTATGAAAAGAGTAGTTTAAAGGTTGGCTATAGGTCATGCTAGCATTAGATTAGGAGTAAGGATTAATGTAAATAGGCGTCTGACCATGTTGGGAATTATATTTGAGTTGATAAGACAAAATAATGAAACAAGAAGGGTCTAAGTCATGTAGATAGAATTCTACAAAATGATGAAGATTCCAGAAGATCTCTTAAAGAAGATAAAAGATATAGAATATAATATTAAATGTTAGGAATATATTATTTGTTCTTATCTTTTGTAAAACCTAATGTCTCTAATATATAAAGAGACATATGCGTGTACTTTTCTGTATTTGTCAAGATGTTAACATCAGGAAAAGTGTGTATGTGTGTTCTAGGCGTCAAGTCTTAATGTAGACGCCTAGATTGGTTATAGTTTAGCCTCAAGGATCTTTGATTCCTTGTTATAGTTTAGATAACATGTTTTACCATTGATCAAGGTAGAATTGGGGCTTGTAGTAGTCATTGTAGAGAAGATAATGATGAAAAACCTTGTTAGAATAACTTTGATTTGTTCTTATTCCACTGCATGTTATTATCATTGTAATTCATTCTAGATGAGGTCTAAACAACCTCGAGCTATAAACGATCCAAGAACTATCACATGTTTTAGTTCTATCAGGTGGTATCAGAGCCTCATGGCTCATGATCTAGGATCTTACAAGGTGTATTATGGTCGAGTTTATGATGAAAAAGGTGTCATGTTTCTGCTTTGAAGTTTGGTATAAAAATGGTGCAATTAGGGTTTTGTACAAACCCTAAATCTGGTGAAGCAAAAGACACAACAATTGTTGAAAAGTTGTTATTGATTGATTCGTGATCAGTTCTTGATAAAAGAAGCAGTAGCAGATGTATGTTGTTTGTGGACAAATGTGGGTTTCTCAAAAACCCTAATTCAAGCAATCATACCTTTGGTGTACAAGAAGGTGACTAACAGTTAGAGGTTCATGACAAGAAGGGAAGGTTAATATTGCTCAAACGATATATACTATTGGTTTGTACTACTCATGCTTTATTATTACTATTCGTTAGTGACAGAATTGTAACAGATTTATGTCACTAAAAAAACAAAATGTATCCTTAACAGTGGTAATTGTCAGTTTGATGTTCGTTTAAGGGGAAGGTTTTGATACTCCTCACAATGGTTTGGCAAGTTCATGATAGTACTGATTCTTGAGTATTGACGCATGCTTGGGCTCAAATACAGTTTTGTGGATCAAGCCAAGAAGTGACTTGGTAAGGCCTGTTTATATTACTTGTTGCTTCATGATTAATATGCTTTATATTTACACTGCTTGGTAATGTGAAAAGGGAGTTTATACTGTTAGTTAGTGACTTTGTACTGCTAGTATTTAAGAGCAGTTGGTTAATACTGCTTGGTTTGATCTACGTGAAAACAATAGTAAGATGGATACTACTGCTTGGGATAGCATGGTTACTACTGTTTGGTTTCTAATATCACTTAGTCTTGCCAAGGGTTTTAACACGAGTTAGTACTATTGGTTATGAATTAGTACTGCCAGTGTTATCAACTTAGTACTGCTTACTAAATTTTAGTACTGCTCTGGATTGAATGTTAGTACTGCTGCCTGTATTCTTAATACTACTGGTAATGGAAGTTTATAATGCCAGATGTAGCCGATTGCGAACAACACTGAAGTTGTTTTGACAGATATCGGATGACAAACAGGAAAAGACATAGGACGAAATAGAAAATCAAGTTATTTTTTATTGTTTTGATATTGATTTGGAATAGGTTGGTTCCAACACACATACAGGTTGATTACTTAGTTTGTTCAGATGGTTCTTGGACAAACAGAAGGTTTTGGATTTTTGTTTAAATGTTCTTATATGTTTAAAAGGCTCATATTTTCTTGGATTAATTGATTACGAAGAAGGTTATTTATTACTTATTTGAAGTTGAAGTGGAATTTTTTCAGATGCGTATTCTTATCATATCTCAAAGTGGGTGTTACACTTTGAAGGTAACTTGTTCGTGCTTAGAAACAATGTGACGAATACTTGACAAATCTAGCAAAGGTGTGTGATTTATCTTATGGTGCTCAATGCTCACATTTGCTATCACTTTGCTTATGTGTTTCATAAAAGATGAGGATTTTGTTAAGAGGTTGCGATCTATTTATATTTTAGTCTTGGTATGAGTTTGAAGTCACGTGGATAGTACAAGATATAAGACATAAGTTTGGTTTAATCTACTTTAGCATCAAGTTGGTTATACTTAGTTTTCTTCATCAGTAATCATTACATAGAGCTTACAGAATTAAAGATTCAAGAAATGGTTAACAAATGGGTTTCAGTGGAAGCTTAATGTTAAAATGTTTATCCATTTATATGCTACATCGAGGTGAAGGTTTTTACTACTGCTAGTCATTATTACTACTGCTAGTTTAAGTTTCTACTGCTCAAGTTCATTTATCTTAAGTGGCGTCATGAAGGGTAATATAAGTTGTTGGAAGGCTGAGGTAGAAGTGTGATAGTGGTTTGTGGTTGTCAACATCAAAGTTTCATACTTTAGTCCCCTATTTGATTATGACAAAAAGGGGAAGAAGATTTACAAAGAAGAATTGCAACTAACAGATCCTTGGTGGTATAATATGGATTAAGGAGATCTTTTGTTTCATTCATATATATTAACTTCAGGGGAAGAAGTTTGTGCTTATTTTGGTTTTGTCATTTACAACTTGGGGAAGATTGTTAGGAATTATATTTGAGTTGATAAGACAAAACAATGAAACAAGAAGGGTCTAAGTCGTGTAGATGGAATTCTACAAAAAGATGAAGATTCTAGAAGATCTCCTTAAGAAGATAAAATATATAAAAGATAATATTAAATGTTAGGAAGATATTATTTTTTCTTATCTTTTGTAAAACCTAATGTCTCTAATATATAAAGAGACATAGGCGTGTACTTTTCTATATGTGTTAAGATTTGAACACCAGGAAAAGTGTGTGTGTGTTCTAGGTGTCAAGTCTTAATGTAGAAGCCTAAATTAGTTGTAGTTTAGCCTTAAGGATCTTTGATACCTTGTTATAGTTTAGATAACACGTTCTACCATTGATCAAGGTAGAATTAGGGCTTGTAGTAGTCATTGAAGAGAAGATAATAATGAAAAACCTTGTTAGAATAACTTTGATTTGTTCTTATTCCGCTGTATGTTATTATCATTATTATTCATCCTAGATGAGGTCTAAACAAACTCGAGCTATAAAGAATCCAAGAACTATCACATGTTTTAGTTCTATCAGACCATTAGGTGGGGGTTGTAGGCTATTAGGTATGAAAGGTGGAGCATTGTGTAAGAGATACGTACCGTTAGGAAGGAGATTCTCTCTTTAATTAGTAGAAGGCTGATTGCCTCCATACCTGGAGGTCAATGTCGACTACATAGGTTTCTTGTTCTCGCTTCTTCCTAGGTGGGTTACGTATAGTAGAGGAAAGTTTCCTCCATGGATCCCACCTTCATCTATTCTTCATTCCGAAGGCCTCCTGTCATTAGATTCCCTTTCAACCCTGCTCCCATCCTTGTTTAGAGCATATTCAAATTCCATAACTCTTCCCCTATGTCTTCGAGCGCGTGGAGACCCTGTTCAAAGAAAAAGAGTAGTTTCCCTTGCACGTTCTCTCACCCTCATCATACTTCTCACTATAATAGTCCAATTCAGTACGCATGTCTTCATTATGAACCTAACTCCTCCGTTTCCTTAGGAGGGATTCAAGGACCTCGTAGTTGGCTTCTACAAAGACTAAACTAATCACGGGATCAGGATTAGACAAAGTGGATGCACGACTGGTGAGTGGCGTATTTTCAGGAGATTTGGTAGTGAAAGTAAAGGCAGTTATGGATGGTAGTTCACCCACATTTGGACCGGGTAAAGGGGTTAGTGTCGAAAAACCCAGTAGTGATGTATCTTCTCTTTCGGTTGTCATGCCAGAAAAGTAGGTTGAGTAGTTTTACGATTATTGACTTCGTTCTAATGGGACTAATTATAGTGGCCCCATGAATAGTGCCACTTATTATGCAATATTTGAACATGACCAGACTTTAATGGTGATCGAAGAGTATGAGGGTGGTAGTTGAACTACCAAGCCATTGATTACCTGTGAAAAAACAAATAAAAACACTACGTTAAGTGAAGCACAGGAGTGTGACCCTGTAAATCACCTTCGAAATTAGAGTAAGTATGGGTTTTGATGATAATAAGTATGTGTAAGGTATCAAGTAGGTGTTGAAAGCATAAACAAACCTGAAAGACCTGCCACTTTATTTATAGGTGATCAAAATATGAGTGGGAAAGGTTCTGCACATTAGCCGATGATCGTAGGGGTGTCTTGCGATTTAAGGGATTATAGGGGTTTGTATACTACGATCCCTATCTTGGCGAGAAAGCCTTGATAGGGTAGAGAATGTGGGTTTTGACCTAGTCATATGCTACCTTTGCCCTAGTTTCATCGAGGGGCACATCACGAAGGGTTTTGGCCTTCGAGTGGCGAATTCCCATACCGGTAACCATCGTGAAGATCATTTTACGCCACTAGAAACTACTCGAAGGTTTTTAGGTGTCATTGGGAGTAGATCCCTTTTGAGCTCAGGGGGAGGCCTTTAAGCCGAATTGGAGGGTACATCATCATAGATCAAATAAGCTTTTATCGACCACGACATCAACCTCGACGACATTATGATTATGCATGACAACAAAGGCGCAATTGACTTAAGCAAAAATCCCGTGCAACACTCGCGTACAAAACACATCGAAATTCGTCATCATTTCCTTAGTGACAATGTTCAAAAAGAAAACATTTCCATTGAAAAAGTTTCGTCTGAAGATAACATCGCCGACATTCTAACTAAACCTCTCAAACATAAACTTTTCAATTATCTACGTCTAGGATTGGAAATGATGAAATACATCTCATAAAATGTTATGAGATAAATGTGCTCTTAATAGTCTGATAGAAAATTAAATTCACGTATTTTCACTTGACAACTTAATTATTTCATCTAAAATATTTAAGTTTTTAATTCGCGAAATGCAAATTAAAATGTCTGATAGCTTTATCAATAATCTCACAATAAGCACTAGAATAAGCAAATAAGAAATAAGGTGTTCTGATTCGTCCCGAAAGACTAGTCGAGTAATATAATATAAGTAATCACGTCAGATAAAAATTACTTTAGGACAAGTAATAGTTTATCCTCCGGATGTCGTGTCTCAACGAGAGATGAATTTGAAATTCACGAAAGCGTTTCGTTTGATGCTTGAATGACAAATATTTTTGGTTTTGGATTAAAACTAAAGAAAGCGATAAACTAGATTAAACAAATTAAGCAAGCAAGCTATTAAGATGAAATATATAAAGAAAAATATGCTTGTCAAGTAAAAGTGAATAAATTCTTAAGTTTGAAGTTTTAGATCTTAATGATGAATTAATATCCGTCTTAAAAATCATTTCCTCAAAACGTTGGCTTATTATTGAAAACAACTTTTTATCAAGATATTAATTACTAGTTTAATGCCTACTTAATTTTACGGCTTTTGCCCGTTCGACTAAATAAAACACTAACCTAAATAATCTTTGCAAATTATTAATCACTAATCACTTATTAAATTCCACACTTAATTCACTATTCACCAACTTACTTAACAAGCATAAAAGAATCTACTCGCTAAGCATACTAATCAACAAATAAGCAAATAATAATAAATAAGCTAAACATAATAAAATAAAAGAGATAATTGAAAAAGGATTAGAGATCACCAAATTTGAGCTAACGAACGAGATGCTACAATAAATTTCAACAATACCTCAAAAACCGATCTCCGGTCTAATAAACCCATAATCTTGCTAGTAACCTCATAAACACCATTTAATTTATCAATAGATATATCTTAAAAGTCACTGATTTCCAAATATAAAAAAAAGTACGAATGAGATTTAGGATAGACTAACGAAAACTTCATATAAAAAAATTACTTAAAAAATGAGATTTTTAGAAAAAGTTTGAAACTTTAAGACATAGAAACATAAAACTAATAATTATATAAAAAAAAAGTTTACCCAACGAACAAGAATAAATTGAAAATTATTAAACGACTTAAGAAACAATAATTTTTTTTATTGGCATTAAAGAGGAGTGTTAAAGACAAAATTTATGACAAAACACTTGCAAGGATCGGATGAAACAAACATAAAAAAAAATGCATTCATAATTAATTCAGTAAACCACAATGAATAAATATTAAATTACTTGAAAATTAAAATATAGTAACTACAATATGAAATAACGGCTAAAAGATTTATACTAAAAGATTTTGACACCTACTCCTATACTACTGCTTCTTGCCAGAAATAAAAAAAATGAAGATAAAAACTAATCATTGATATGATGCTCCAGATCCCCTTTTTATCCTGCGTTTGATATAAGCAAAAGATAGTGGGCTTTTAATCTTGTTGGGCTGTGTTTTCCAGGTAGGCTGAGTGGATGGACTGCACATGTATTAGTTTGGCATTAATAAGTATGGGTCGGTCCGATCCATATAAATGATGTCGGGTTGGCCCATTAAGAGATGAAGGCACCGTCGGACAGACTCGCAATCTCGTGTTTTTTTTCACTTCCGTGCTCGGTTTTGTCCTTTTGGCTTTAATTTTGTCCCTTTTGTGAATATCCGATACCTGCACAGTACAAACACAAAAACAAGCATATATATGGCATTTTAGTGCGTTTTTGGTCGTTTGGGGTCGTTTTTCATGGTAAAAGATATGTATAAAATAGCGAATACCAAATTCCCCCATACTAAAGTATTGTCGTGTCCTCACGCAATGTAATAAATACGCGCTTAAAACTAAAAATTCCAATCCCTCCAAACTAATCACCTCAAAAAGTAGCAAAGTGCTCATCTAAAGGTATTAAGGAATCAATAGTTTGAAAAGCCCCATTTTTACCGTTAAATCAACCACCACTATTATTTTTGTATTTTTCCACTATCTACTTATTATTCAACTAACTAACATGATTGACTTCCGTTATTGGGATCATAGAACAAGATGCACTTTAATCCTAAAATGCCCCAAAAAAGGATAAATTCATCGTTCCTGACTTTTCACTTATTCCAAACCAAGCTTAAAAACAAAATCCCCCGTCAATAACGAGTTAAGATGCAACACAACTTATATTGCAACTTGTAAGTCTATTTCACTCCCACAATTATATTATATCATAGGTGTATGTGCATTTTGGAATTTCAACTTTGGATCATTGTTTTCAAATTTCTTTGCTTCAACGTTCCACCCGAGAAAAATGAGTTTGGCGGCGCGATCATCCCATGTAGCGACTTTCGTCTCTAGCACAATTCCCAACCCATCGGCTAAGTGACCAGGCTTTTGACACCTCACCGAGACTAGTATCCGGGACTCACGGACCTTTGTGTCACAAATTCATTAGGCTATCTTGTTTAGACAATCTTAATTAGTAAAAACCATAACTTCAAACGAATTATTCTTAGTTCAAAAGCATATTTAAATTTATAAGAAAAAGAAGAGAAATATCCTAGTTTATTAAGCAACATAAACATAAGCAACATTATTATTTTATTAACACATTGGCGAGGAACGACATAACACATTTCTTTCGACGTCCACATCCGGCCGCGCCTCCGTACAAGATCCGTGTACTTATTATGGATACTAATCTAAAAAACATTCATCCACCCGTTCTTCGATGTTTCACACTCAGGATCGACCGACAAATCCCAGTACTTTATTGCGATGGAGTCTTTTATATATATAAAACACAAAGATTTATAACTTGCATCCTTTTATTCATTAACTATATATTTTTTTTTGAAAGGTATATAGAAAAGACATCTTTTTGAAAAATTTAAGTATAAATTTGAACTAAGACTAAAATTATTATTGACTACACCAAAAATTGTTGATTTAAGTCTAATTTCCAAAAGTAGCACGTATTATTAATTAAATTAGCAGCTTATGGGAGAAAAAACGACAAATTACACACATGAGCTCTTAAGATTTCCAAATAATCCTTGTTTAGCATCCAACTCATACTTAACACTATCATTTTTCGTTCTTCGCAAATATTCGCGAACGCTTAGTCTAAAAGTTAAAGAATAAGCTAGAGCTCAACACGCTCGATCGAGTCAAAATTTACTCTTATTCTACCCAGCAGGAAAGTCAAAATTGTGACAAAACACTTATTTTATTTTTGAAAAAAATTTTAAATTTTTTTTCATTTTTTTTTGAAATTTTGGTGGTAAAAACGGGATTACATGATAACAACGGCTGCAGGCACAATCAAATCGAAGATCCCCCCATACTAGAACTAAACATCGTCCTCGATGTTTTATGAAGGGTTTCTACATAAATCCTAAGCCGTTTATGAATTATGCTTAAAGATAAACGTTAGTCGATAAGATTAGGATACCGGATTCCCAAAATGAAGCTGAGGATGTGAAGCTCTTGTGATCGAAGGATAAATACCGTGAGCACGAGAGGCTTCAAAAATCCAGGACATCCTGGACAATACAACACAAAACAAAACACGGAAAAGGAAAGAGGAAAACCTCCTCACAACACAAAACACATATTAGCAAATAGAAAGAAGATAGAATGGATAAGCATGGGGTGCCTCCCACGAAGCGCCTTGTTTTTGTTAACCGAGTCACAAGCTTGACTCGACCCCGAATTCATTGGTCCATGGGGGAGCAAGTGGAAGATAAAATCTTCATCGGACTTTCATTCAAGTGGTTTGGATAAACATTGAATTTCATGAAAGTTCCACTCCGATGAGATGTATCCGGCATAAAAGAATGATAAATGGAGATGCCGGGGTCAAAAATGGTATCTTCATTCCCACAGGAGAGAAGATATGGAGGAGCAACTGGATACGTGAGAAATGGAAGAAAGATCCATACAATATAAGCGAAGAGAGGTTCACTTAAAAGTATGAAATCCAGATCCAGGTGACATGAACTCTTGGTTCTCTTGTTGGGAAAATATCCTCCACCACATCCATTGTAAGATTGCCCAGCTCGGGCTCAATCTTAAAGCAGAAATGATCATACTCCGATGGAGATATGATGTGAGCGAGTTCATCGGCGAACTTCTCATGATAAAAATCACTCCTATCGGCAGGAGGAATTGGATTGATCGAAAGATCAAAGATGAACGAATCATATTGAGAAAAATCAGCATGAGTAGTGGTACTGCCACTACTCTTTTCTTTAATATGATCGTCATCAGAATAGAAAGCTTCATAATCTGGAAGAGAATAATCAGAACGAGTAGTGGTACTGCCACTACTATTCTCTTCCAAATCAAAGCAGAAAGTTTCAGATTCGGGTGAAGAATTATCAAAGGTGTTAGTCTCCTCCAAGAAAAGGTTAAGAGATGTGGAGGAAGACTTGGTCATAACATCGGAAGATGGAGCGGGATTATCTTTTAATGCTTCGATGTTAGCAATAAGAAGATTGACATTCAACAATTTTTCACGAAGGATATCGTCTTTGATTGTTAGAAGAATATCGGTATCAATCCCTCCAACTTCCAGGATAACAATCTCTACCATCTCTAAGCTGACGATCTCAGCATCGGGAGGTGATGCATCGACATAATCGATATTCTCATAAGAATCGTCCTCACTCGAAGAAGAATCATTGTTGGAATCGATGATAGTCTCAGAATGTTCTTTGAAAGCTTCAAGAGGGGTACGATTGTTACAAAGAGGCACATCACACACACTGTCAGGAATACCCTCGGACTCACTTGGGATTGGGACAAGGTTCTCAACACTAGACTTTATTACTTCGTCCGATTCCGTTACCGAAATAGTGTCAAGATGTTCGTCCCCCATACTTAGAGAGTTAATGGGCTCCTTGGTTGGTAAGACTGGTGTGATTGCAATGGTATAGTCATCGTCATCATCGTAGCAAATGGGAATCTTCCAATATCGATCTTTAGCCGCTTGCTCTTCCGCAATTAATTTCGCATTTCTTCTTTCCTTACATTTTGAATTATTTGAATAAAATATCATATTTGGGATGCTCATTGTGGCTCATTTAGCTTGTTTTGAGAATTATGAAACTATTTTTTGAGCATTGAAAAGGCTATGTGAACATTGGTGATTGGATGATTGTCTCGGTATATTGTTGGGGGTTCGAATTGGGCAATATCCAAAGAATTATAATCATAGCAAGAATTTTGCTATGATAATAGTATTCACTCATTGGTTGACATTGATATTGTTTAATGAGGAACACCCACCAATTTTCACAAAACAGTTTATTGTTGTGGAAAACCTTGGAATATTTTTGCGGGAAATTAAAAGTCTTGATTGTAACCCGGTTCTAGATAGGTTAACGGGAACTTAAAGGTGTTACCAATAGTTGGACCATAAACAAGCATCATTCCGCATAATTCACAAGAGTTACATAGGTGGTTGTGGTGGTGGGGTGAAACCGTTAGGAGAATCATCAAACATTGTTAGTTTGTTATCATATGGTGAATGAATTCTCTTCTCCACGGTGGTAGATGTCGGTTGAACACTTGGAAAAGTCTGTGGGAACTCATTAACGGTTTGATTGTTGCATGGTTCCGGTTTAGAGATAATCGGAATTTGCGGGGTGCAATTATAACCAATATGAGCACCTTTCCCGCAAGACTTACAAGTACACCGTTTGACTGTAGATGTCGTTCTAATGAATCAAACACACTCGTTAACAACAATTGTGGTTAATTTGTAGAGGTCTTTGCGAAGAATTTACACCGGGGTCTTGTTTGACAACGAATGGCTTTTGATTTTCATTAACAAAGTTAGTATCGTCATCGGATGACTCAGAAGTGTCTTGGAAGTCTTGAAAAACTTCCTCTAATGTCTTTCGTATTAGAGCACATTGTCGTCATTATAGCCATGAAACCGGGTCTCCACAATGAGACAATTTTTTCAATTTTAAGGGGTCATTGAGACAAGTCGGGTATGGGAACAAGAATCTTGTCTTCAAGACTCCCTTTGAACAACCACAGTCTTTAGTGTGCAAATTTCCACAATGACGAAACACTCTTTAATCGCGTAAAGGGGATTCAAACGACGATCGAGTGACGCCATAAGAATTAACATCATATTGTAGGGTTAAAGATATAGAATTTAAAATGGATAAGAAAGAAAAAAGAAGATTATTTTAGGCTTTTGATTTTTTAAGCAACTTATTTTTTTAACGGGACCAAAAATGAAAGATAGACTACTTAAACCAATAAATCAACTTGTTTAACGGTAGCTCTCGTGTAAAAGAAAATCGCACCAAAGGGCGGGGGGGAAGGAGCGGAAAGCGAAAGCTATTTAAAATCCTTCTCCTTTTCTGGTCGTTGTTCTCTAGGAACCGAACCCTCCTTTATACCCATCTTATGTTGTTTATCAATTAGAAGGTGAGACGTATTCACAAAGTGACACAAAAGGCAAGTTTTTAATCTTGTGTTCCGGGGAACTTATTATGATAATGCTTCAGTTGAAAGCATTATATTGATGATGATTTTTATTGATAATTAAGGATAATGTTTTTATATTTTTGATTTTTTTTATATATTATACTAATACTAATAAAAGAAAATGAAAAATATTTTTGTGTTTTATATTTTTATAAATAAAAGAAAATATTCACAAACGGGAAAAATTAACTATACACGGAGGGAGGGTTCTTCAAATCACTAATCGTCATAGAACAAAACACGAAAAGGTTTCACAGCCTCCCCGGCAACGGCGCAAATAAATTGATTCACTTTTTCTTTTAGGTCAGTAGGTATAATAAATAATATACTTTATAATAAATATACTATAAAAAATATTTAAAATACGACAAAAACCAAATCAAGTTACCCTTGATAAGGTCAAAGAAAGAAAATCAATATATATGTCCGGAGGAATGATCCCGGGTCGTTCTCCCAACGAGGCGTGAAATTGACGGTTACGTTAATGGTTTGACAATTGGATGACTTGAATGAATCAAAGATTAGATTGGGTTTTCTAAATTAAAAATATAATAAAAAAAACTATAATAAAGCTAAAATAATACTAAAACGAGCATGCTTGCTAAATAACGACAATGGCAATAAATTAAATAACAATAAACTAACCAACAATCAACGAGCAAATAATAAACGAGCATACCACAAGTCTACGATAAAAATGGCAATAATAACAACTAAACTAAGCATAACAATAAGCATAAACGAATAAAGCAACAAATGAACATACTAACTAAGCATGGCACCTAAATGGACAATAATAATAGACATGTTAAAATAAAACTACAACTAAAAATGGAAATACTCGCTAATCCTGGCAACTAAAACTAACAAGCAACAATAATGATATCTAGTCTAAGAAAAATGGCAATACGCATAAACATAATCACTAAACATTATAACTAAGCTACGCTAATGTATTGAAAAAGGATAGAAAATGAACCGTATTGAAGAACCGCAAATAGACGATAACACCTAATTTAATAAGCTAAAGAAAATATTAAAATTCTATCTAGCTTATTAAACCCTTAAGCTCCGCGCCTCATGAGTTGACCGGTACCAAAAGCAATTCAAATAAACAAAACTGTTAACATAGAAATAGTTTATACAAACTTATAATTAGCCATTACTGTAGCCATAACCCATGATGTAGCCCAATACAATAAACCAATTTGTGGCCCATGAGTTCTAAACCTAACGCAGCCCACTAGAAAATTTCGAATTTGGGCTTATATTTAGAACAGACGGAGTAACAAGAAATAAGAGCAAGCTTCATAAATTTTTAAGCTAAACCTACAATCTGAATAAGCCCCGACAAATGAAATTGAATTTAAGCACACAAGAGATCCACAAAAGCTTATGAAACTAGAGAAAAAATAAGCACTTGATTAAACTTTTTAACCGAAATCTAAACTAAAGAGCTAAATACTAATTAATAAGCAAACGAGGGATTAAGAATTGATAGAAAGATAGAGTAAGCTAAAACAAGATTTTTTTTAAACAACGTAATTTTATCAAATAAGCTCGGACCTAACTAATAAGCTACGAAAATACAACTAAGCTAGAAACAGGCTCGCAAGTAAATCTTAAAAGAAAAACAAGCTAATTTAACAACGACACTTAAGCAAAATGCTCAAATAGACATGAAACAACGAGAAGCAATTCTAATCGAGAAACAAGCAAGCCATATAAATTCGAAACTAATCAAACATTAAGTCGGGGTTATAAGCTAAACTAAACATTAACAGTAAGCCAACAAAATAGCAAAGAGAACTTAAACGACTTAAATCTCAACATAAACAAGTAATGGGCTAACGAAAATTTTATCCAAACCATATAAGCTCAAACGAATCTGAGATAAGCTAATGGAAAGCTTATTCAGATTCTGAAATAAGCTCAGCGAATAGAAGTAGTTCGAAATAGAAATAAGCACTTGTAAGCAAGAAAGAAAATGAATAAGCTCTTTTAACATAAACTAAAAACTTCATTAAACCAAACCAAATCTTGCTACAAGAACTGAAATAAGCTGTAAAAGAACTATTACAATAAGCTGAGAATAACAAATAAGCTAAAACATTACTGAAAAATAAGCATAAAATCTAAAATGAAAAACTAAAAAAAACTAAGTCCTCCTTCTTTTTTTTTCTTGAGGGGAGCGGGTTAAGTTTTTATATCCTTCCAGGGGGTGATTCGAAAATTCTTGTCCCATCCCCTTTAATAATTTAGCCAATCAAATACTTGTTTCCTCGTACCCTCGGATCGTGTAATTTGTAGAAGTTGATCCAACCGATCAAAACTCTCTACGTGTCCAACAAGAGTGCTTTCTTTGTACGCAAGAGTTAATGTCCGTTTGATCTCACATTTGCTCATTCATTATAAAATGCCTAGCCACATGTATGATTGTTATTCGTCTAATTCATGGTAGTGGAACCTCACGTGAGGTGTGTTGAATTAATAAGAAGCATGTGCTTTCATTTCATTTGCATTCACATAGCAACAGTCTTTCAATATGGATAATGGGCCTCAAAGACTTGGGCCATATTTATATAAAGGGCTTCGTGATATAAAGGGTCGGTTCGGCCCATATAAATGGAGTCGGGCCGGCCCAATAAAAGATGAAGGCATCGTTTGACTCGAAATCTCATGCTTTTTCTAGTGGCATGCTCGGAGAATTTTTATGACTTTGTCTTGGCTTCAATAATAGGCACTCTTGATCGTGACGAACCCGTAAATACCCGTTTTTGCTCCGTTTTCAATCATTTTTACCTGCAAGACATAAAAATACCAAACAACATATTTGCAAGATAATTATCCATATTTTAGCATTTTTAGTCCGTTTTTGGTCATTTAGGCTTGTTTTTATAGGTAAAAGGTATGTGTAATTAAACTCATACCAAAATCTAGAGAGAGAAAGGTTAGGAGGATGCTTCTAGTGAGAGAAAGTAAACAAGAATGCAAAATTAGATTATGTGTGAAAGAAAAAACAACCAACCAACACCTTCTCCACACATGGAGAGGGTATTTATACTTCCTAATTATGACAACCATGACTTGAGCAGGTTGGTCAAACCGTAGTGTTGACCTAAGTGTATCTGTTGCAATATATGGTTATGTGTTTATACGTGTTTATATGTGCTTGTGTGGGATATGTGAGATTGGATAATCAATCCATTGAGCGTGATCGTCTCATTTGGGATTGGAATTATGTTGAATTTTGTGAAGTTCATTTTGTTCACTTTTGGTGACAAGGAAATGATTTCGGTGATTGAAGCGGTTTCGCGTTAATTGTGTAAGTAATTATACATATACGTATTTTTGTGTTAGTAATTTAAGATAAGTTTAGGTTTTAGAGGTTAAGTTAAGAGAAATGAGCTATTTGATGGAGAAATTTCATTTTAATCACTTATAGTGATAATGGAATTGATTGGGTATTTTGTGAGAATTGTTTTGGTTAATATGTGGATGTCTAGGTGATGAATTAAAATGAGAAGCGTGTCATTTATGAAAGAAATGAGTTGTTAAAATATGAGAGTTTTTGGTAAACTTTCCATATATAGAAAGTGAATTTGGAAATGAAAAGTTATTTTTAGAAAGTAGTTTTCAAGCAAAATGGTTTACTAAATTAGCTTAGGTTTTTATAAAACTTAAGGTATGAAGGTATTTAATTAATTAATAAACGAAAAGAAATTTTTTTTACATGAATAGTAAAATACGAAAATGTAGATTATAAATGACATACAAGAACAAGGAATTAAAACAGATCTGGGGGTTTGGTAAAGTGAAATAAATGTGTAGATATATTATTAGAGAAAAGGTGAAGGAGATGGGAAGAGTGTGTGTGGTAAAGAGAAAACACACACACACACTTTTACAAAATGTGAGCTTCACCCCTCCATGGAAGTATGGAGGGGGTATTTATAGTCCTAGTGACACACAACTATTGTACTTAGTCATTATTAGTCCCTATATGTCACTCTATAAATGATCTAATGTAATTCCGGATATGTCACCATATTTTAAGGCTAACAATCTTCCCCCAATATGTGGACACATACGGAATTACTTACAATGTTCCTATCAGGTACAAATACAACAGAAATAAAGTCTTCCAAAGCACTTCCAAAGCTGAAGATGTCTTCTGAGTTCTCCTTATCTTGAAACTTGTACTCCAGCTTGGATCTTCATTGTCTTTACTTGTACAGGAACCATTGTAGTATGCATGAACTGGATTAACTTCCCCCCAATCCATGCAGCATGTCTTGAAAAGCTTTCTTCATAGACTCCTTTTTGGCGAAGTTTCTGAATCAGCTTCCCCCCAAACCAACATCCCTATCTTAAGCAGATTCTGAAACTTTGAAGTAGCTTGAACAATCTTCTACTTGTCATTGACGTGCACAGCGGAATTTTGTAGAAGTCAAACCACACCAACGACCACTGCTTCTTGTCATTCGGGCTTGGTGAATATTCGTTCGGGGGTGCATGCGAGAAATCAGCAACAATTCTTCTCGCGTATGCATAATACTTCATAAACCATTCTAAACATTTTTAGGGCTAACAAACTTCCCCCTGGAAGTTAACATGGTAACATCAAAGTCAATTAAGTCCCGGATTGTGACACCCCCAAAATCACAACAACGCAGCGGAATACCACTTTGGGGTGCCACTTCAAGGTATAAAGTATAAGTTACAGAAAACGACCTCAAAAGAGACATTTAAAAAAAATGTCACATTCGATTTAAATCAGAGTAAATTTAGGTCCCAAATATTTTCTTTTCACCAAGTTTACAAGATTTCAATCGTGACTCATTTTGTATATTTA
>BQNB010003604.1:0-113577 GCA_026074375.1 Tanacetum coccineum
TGTAAACCAAAAACAAAAATCCAAACAGTAAACACCACAATCAAACAAACTTGTGTTTCTGTTTTGTCCGACATCCTTTGTACCAGCTGAGAACCAATTTTCTTCTCTGTCCAATATCGGACATGACTAGCAGTAGAAACTGCTTTTCTCGGACAACTTAAGCAGTTGTAATTCATTTGAGCAGTTTTATCCATCCTTGTGCACGAACAATTTTAAATTCCCATGGCATAAACAGTATTAACTATGTAGACAGTATTAATATTCAAACAATACTAACCACCTTAAGCCCAAGCAGTTTTAATTTTTGAAGCCCAATTGCAATAAACACAATTATGAACCATAGCTGCTTATAAAACTTCCAAAACAGCATACCTTCTATGTATACACCCATATGACTGCCAAATATATATCACGTGAATTCATGATAGTATAACCAATCACAAATCATACAGCTGCTTTCCTTCATCTTTACACCATTATCATCATGTGTATACAACCTGCATTAATACGCTTTGATTGCCTTGATTGCCTGCTCTTTATACATTCACGTCCATAACCATCCTTCTGTATAGAAAACCCTAACAACAGCTTTAATTACTACCTTGGCACAAACAGGCAACATCAATGTCTTCATTGAGTCTAAGCAGCAGTTGTGATATATTCAAGCCCAATATAATAAGAGCTCACATTTGGATACAGTATATATCATCACCATACCCAACACGAATTAGGGTTTAATACTTCCATCTGTTCTTGAATTCGTACCACCATAAATTACACCAATATTACTTCAACCTGCTATTACATTATCAACTACAGCAGCAAGAATCAAACAGCAGCAAACTCTAAGAAAGATAATACAAGATTGAAACGACCAAGCTACAATAAACCCTAATCGATCCGCCTTTGTACAAGCTCGTCAATCATGAACTTCTTTGGTTTCACATAATCTTGAAGCAAGAACATCCACACAAGATATTGATGCTTCTTCTTGTAATACGAATGACGAGATCAGGAACAAGAAACCCTTTTGAATATCTTTATAATGACCAACCGAATTAGGGTTTTATCAAAAACCCTAGTTTTTCACAGAATTTGATGATTATTGAAAAAGAAAACCGAATTCGATTCAAAGAAACCCTTGAATAATAGTAACAACGATTTACATCTGTATTACATACCCATAACAGGTAGAGAGGATGATTATAACCATTGTTATAGCAATTTAATTTCAAAACCCTAGAAAACTTTTACCATAAAACAATTTCTTGAAAAATTAGGGTTTTAGGGTTTCTTCAAAAACCTTGTAGATCCTAGATCACGAGCCACCAGGCTCTGATACCACATGTTGAAAATCGTTTAAGCTCAGGTTGTTTAGACCTTATCTAGGATAAATTAATAACAAAGGCAGAATATTCAAACATTGAATCATTGTTATTAATACAAGGTTTTTCATCATCATCTTTAACTATAATGACTACTACAAGCCTCGATCTTACCTGATCAATGGTAAGACGGTTACATCAACAGGATCAAACTAATGATCTTAGGGCTACACCACACATGCTAGCATCTACATCTTTCTGTGGGACGTGTAAACCCACATACACACGTTTTACACCTTTGGTGCACACACACACTTTTTGGCACACTGAAAACTATATGCCTGGACCTCCTTTTATAGCATAAGGAGGTTAAGGTTTACATGGAAACTAATAAAAGATATTAAATAAGTAAATCATCTAATGTTTATCTTGATATCTTTTCATCTTTATCTTTATTTTGACCAAATCTTCATTATCTCCTACATCTTGTAGAATCTTGCAATGACAACTTTGGTCCTTTCTGTTTCCATCTTGTTTCATTCATGTTTTGTCTTATCAACTCAAATATAATTCTCAACATTTGCCATCAATCATATTTCCCTATACTGTTAAGGTGAGTTCATAGCCTCATTTTTAAATCTCTTTAATATTTCATAAACCCGTGAGAGGGATACATGCTTAAATCATGAATACAAGTATTTTTATATATGCTATCCTGATTCATTATTGCCTAAGTACCTACTTTTGCCATTAAGACCCCATTATCATGAACCATTAATTACTCGTCAGGGTAAGCGTGAATAATGTGAATAGATCTATTTGGGATTGGACTTCCCCGTTGGTGTACCTATACTGTTGGTAACCAATAGCACATCATTTGAATAACTTATGTGGGTTTTTGGCAAAGATACCCATTAGGGCAATTACTTGTGGTTATTGATTAACCTAAGGCTTCAGTGTCATGAGCTTAAAATAATAATAATGTTTTACAAACTATGGGTGTATTACAACGTAACCCACTATTGAACTTGTATTCAAACTACTTATTACAAACCTATGAATCTCACTCAACCATTGTGTTGACTTTTTAGCATGTTTATCTCAAGTAACTGAGCATCATATGGCATGAAGTGGCACGGACTTGAAGATGGCTAAACCGTTATCATTCAAACTTTTTGATTTCTTGTAGATTTTAGGACCTCTATTTGTAAAAACTCTGATGAACAAATGAATGATAACAACTTTTTCCAAAACATCTCTTTATTACTTGTTTTTTATGATTATGACTGTTATACTATGAAATAATACCCCAGATTAGCTTTCACGGCTATATGTATCAAAATAGGGGTGTTATAGATTGTCAGTCAATGCATAACGAATTTGATTAGCATTCAGAAAATCAATAATCTCATGAAATCCATCACTTTTAGCAGGGTTTTCCAAGAATGCGACCATGTTGTGAGTATCAGCAAAAGTTAGGGTTGACATTGTGTTGTGTTTTGATGATCAAAGATGAAATTGAGTTAGGGTTTATGGTTAGAGAGTGTTTGAATGATGCATACGAATAAACAGAATTGAATGAAACTCTCTGAATTAAAGTATTTTAGACTCACATCTGCAGCATTTAACTTGAATGGCGCACTAAATTTAGGCTTTAGCAGCTTTAATTTAAACTGACAGCATAAAGTTATGCCTAACAGGACTAAGTAACCCAAAATTTAAGATAACAACATGAAGTTGTACGTTACAGCACTAACTTCAATTTCTTTCCAAAATAGGATTTCTATCATCATGGTTCTGCTACTAAGCTCTCTTTCTATTTTTTTTGCTCAAATATCTTGTTTAATTTTTTTGCTCCCTTAATCACTCATTTTTGTTTCTTATTCACACATCTTCTCTTTTTATGTTTAAAGCTACTTAATCTTCAATTCTTTTGGCTACCAAATTCACTTGTCTGATTTTTATGCAAACATTTTTTACAGTTATAACCGTGATCATTCCAATATATTATACATTGTCTCCCACCTTCAAGTGTTGTAACTCTTGAAGTTGAGTAGATCATGGGGACTGTTTAGATGTAGTCTCAAACATGTTTGAGCATCCACACTCCCCCAATATGGTATCTTGGACCTGGAAACCACTACTGAACCAATTCCCTCAAGGACTTGATCCATTAAGTGTTTGCTAAGGGATTGAGTTCATATTTGATGTTACATTGTCTGCTCTACTTCTAAGCTAGAAGCAGTTAGTGGCATCCCTTTCATTTTGTCACCCCAAATCCTTATGGTAGCCTTCATCACACCTTTTAAAAGGTTACCACTAGACTGAGGTTTTTTGGTTGTCGACCTTTTTTGACATTCCAAGATGTTTTTTGATTCTTTTAACACTACTTCTTGACTATAACTCATCTTCCATCCATGCTTTGATTGTATAAATAAGTAGCCTCCCCTCAAACAATGCTTTAAGGGATAAGAATTTGCTCAACAGTTGTAACTTTGGCGCCCAGCAGTAGTAACTTTTGCCTGGCAGTAGTAATTTTCTGCCTAGCAGTATTAAGAGATGTATAACAGTATTAACTCTGTCTTCAATAATTATACAACAACATGCCTCTATTCATCACAAGCACACTAGAAAAGACTAGATAGACATGTGAGAATTCATAAGGATCCATATTTATGCATAACCCATGAATAAAAGTTAAAAACTGTTATCCAAAACATTAACTTTCCCTCAACCAATTCTTCAGAGGTGAAACATTCAACATCAGGTATTTAATATGCTTTTCATGCAGGTGTTAGTCCATAGCCAAAAATACACAATCCAAAGTATTTTCTTCTTGATAGCATTAAGTATTACCAACAGTTTTAACAATCAGTCTTAAGTATAACTAGCAGTACTAATTATACTTAGCAGTACTAATTGAAAAGACTAACATAACCTTCATCAAATTCCTTAAAATCTGAGAGATAAGCTATATTCCCAGTCATGTACCTTGAGCATCCACTGTCAACAAATAATGTATCATCTTGTTGTGGCTTGCCCTGCACATAAAAATAAGGAAATTAGATTCCTTTAGGGACCCAAGCCATCACTGACTTGGATCTGCCTTGTGCGTCAATGTAATTATGTTTCTTCAAGGTGATTGATGCACTATTAGGTTTGGTAGGTCTCCAAACCCAACATGCTGAGGCCTTTACAGCATTTGCCTGATTAACCCTAGCAACATTAACAACTACAGAATTTGGCATAACAGTTTTAACTATTTTTGGCCTAGGAGTATTAACTGCTTGTGCCTTGGCAGTATTAACTTTATGTGTAAACATTTTGTTAGATAATGTTGTTTTAGATTGAAATGGTCCTGTTTCAGTTGATTGTGCTGTTTTTAAAAAACATGGAATTGATTTAGCACTAAAAACTGTAGATTTGGGATGAGTAGTATTAATTGTCTTGGCAGTATTAAAAGTTTTTAGGCCAGTTTTCATTAAAAGTGCTCTTAGAACCATGTTCCTTTGAGCATTAAGGTGAGTTATTTTGGTAGTATAGTTATAGTTCACCCTGTTATATGTATTCCCATATACCATCCTTTCCCTTTGATGGTTTTTGCACTAAGCCTGTATATGATTAAAACTCCCACAAATAAAGCAAGCTTTGTTATACATCACAAAATCACTTCCTAGTTGATTGGACTTCTGCCCATTCCAATTCCTTTGATTCCCCCTAGGAGATTGTGATTAATACATCTCTGCATACCTAACTGACTTTAAACTGGTTTTTCATGATCTTTAGGTTTGACAGACTCTACCTTTTTATCAACAACAAAAATAGTTTCTTTATCAACATTAAGTAAAGACTCAACAAAGCTACTTGTATCTTTTGATACTTGTTCTTTTACCAAAGAGTTATCAGAATTTTCCTTAGACTCATCTGATTTCTTATCACAAACAACATTTGACTATTTCTTACTATCTTGAGTACCATACCCTTTGAATTCAGGCTCTTTGAATTCATCAAGACCAGAATAAGACAGATCAAGCTTTTTAGGTCTATTATAGATTAAAGGATGAGGTTGAGGAACTGCACTATACCCCAAACCCTTTTTACTTTTGTTAGTTATCTAACTTTCTAACAACTTGTCTAGGTGTTTTGAGGCCTTATCAAATTTCTCAATTTTAAATTCAATGCCCTCTTTTTCTTGCTTAACTTTTTCAAACTTACTTTTAAGCACATTTATTTTATAGTCTTTGCAAGCTACTTCTCTTTTAAGAACTGCAACTTCTTCACTAAAAAGAACACCATTCTTCCAATATGTGATAAGTTGTTCTTCTACTGTTGCTAAACCTCTTTTATATGTAACTGCTATAAATTCAGTTTGATTAAGCTTAACAATCATATCATCACACTGTTTCTTAAGAGTTTTATAGTTTTTCAGACAAGTTTTATCAGTGTATACCTCTGAGTCTGAAAACGCCATTAGAGCCATGTTTGTCTGAACTTGTTCTTCTGCCATGTCACTCCAGTCAAAACCTACACCATCTATAGCCAACATACTATGTGCAGATTCAAATTCCATGTCTTCTAGATCAAAGTTTCTCAAAGCAAAGCTCTGATACCACTTGTTGATCCCAATCCTTGATCGATTCCTTAGGTTGTCTAAGGTTAAATTACCTTGGATAAATCCAAAATAACTTGTTGTAGAAACTTTGTATGTATACTAAAGTGTATGCGGAATCTACACCTTAATACCTAGAAGTATTATGAATAAAACAGTAATCGTATAAACAAAGATATAACCAAACGCTCCAATATTATTAGATCAATAATACGAGTACTCTTCACTAGTACTAGGGTTTACAACCTTGAAGCTTTTCTAAATCGACTTGACAACTATGAAAACTCGTATACTTGTATCTCAACTAATGCCCTAGAGCCTCCTTTTATAGACTAAGGAGTCCTAGTCGGCTTACAATACATTCCTAAGATATCATAATCTTTTCTAAACATAAACGTAATCTCTTAAATAAATACATTATGTATATCTTGTACAAAAATATCTCAATACTTATCTTCATAAGTATTCTTGTTCTCTAAACAATCTTTATCTCTTTAAACCGTCTTTATCCTTTTGGCAGTAGTAAATCTTCTAGCAACATAAGCTTTTGTACCAGCAGTACTAATAAACATAAGCAGTAGTAACATTAGTAGTAGCAGTACTAATATTTACTCACAGTAGTAACTTGTACTAGCAGTCTTAACATTACTACTAGCAGCACTAACTACTTAGCTTATATTTCAGTCTTCAACTCTGAGCAGTCTTAACTTTAACTAACAGCAGTAACTTTATACTAACAGTACTAAATTATACTAACAGTAGTAACTAGCAGTGCTAACTTTATACTAACAGTACTAACTACGTAGCATAATTTTCATTATGTACCTCTTTATGAAAGTTCGTATTGGTATTGTACCAACCTTTTTCAAAGTCACAGTACCAAATCTATAAACTATTGGAAAAAGTTCTATTGGTATTTACGGCTTCAACCCTAACTTATACGAGCAGTCTTAACAATAATATAGCAGCACTAACTATCTTAGCTCTTCTTATTTCGTCTTCAACTTCATGAGCAGTTTAATTATACAACTACAGCAGTAACTTTATACTAAAGTACTAAATCATACTAAAAGTCAGTAACTAGCTTGTGTAACTTTAGCCTAACGTACTAACTACGTAGCATAATTATCCGTATGTCCTGAATTAGAATGCTTTGACGTCTTTTCACGTTCTACAAGAATAGGCCTAAGAACAACCGGATTAGGCCTAAGAGAGGAAGGTATGGCGCCATTCATACGTGGTAAGGTTTTCGCTTGAGCCAAAGTCAAACCACCGTACACCCTACCGTACCCCTTCCTCGCGCAAAAATGCAATCAAGGCTAGTGGCTTGTGCCAATGTTGCTTTTATAAAAAAAAAATTTGATTTTGTGTTTTAATTGGATTTGGTAGATCACAAAAGGGTATTTTCACTTGAGTGATTAGTGGGGAGGTTTTTTTTATGTGTGTGTGTGTATGAATGTAACTGCAGTGAAAGAAAAAAAGACGAGAAGTTGGCATGACGTGACGCACATTTTGGGGTTTGATTTGAACTAAGGAGGTGTTTGTTTCGGCTTATGAAACATAAGTCCATTTGGGCTTATATTTCATAAGCCTTAAGGCTTATTTTGAGACTTGTGGCTTATATAAATTTATTATGATATGATAAACTTATATAAGCTCATAAGTCTCAGAATAAACAAAAAAATTAGGACTTATGAAATATAAGCCGAAATCAAATTTGATTTGGGTTTATATTTCATAAGCTCTAATTTTCTGGCTTATTTTGAGGCTTGGATAAGCCAGAAAATTAAGGCTTATGAAATATAAACTCAAATGGGCTTATGTTTCATAAGCTGAAACAAACACCCCCTAACATAACTAGTGGTCTAATAATCTAAATTCTTGATGAGCTCAAGACTTTGCGTGACGTGGGACATAAATCCTAGGATACCGACACCAGCTGCATATCTGTTATTTTTATAGGATATAATCTATTATTTTTATAGGATATGTTCGTATTATTTTTATAGGATATATTCCTTTTCTTTGGTTCTGAGTCCTATAAATACTCATGTACCAGACCTTGAATTAGGCATTCGAACAATATATCCATTCAAGTTTTACTATGTCTGTTCTATTAGTTCCATGAGGTCTAATAGTTGTTTGTAAATTCCATCTTGTGAAGAGCGTTTGTCTTCGTGAGTATCCATACCGCATTAGTTGGTATCAGAGCCAGGTTGTTTCCGTTGTGATGATCGGCGATAAAAATGGTGGGGATGACTTTGAAGGGCTTTTCGAAGCATCTCATGAACCCACGAGGCGACAACATCAACGAGATGACTACCGTTTAAAGGTAGATCTACCATTCTTTAACGGAAACCTTAATATCAAAGATTTTTTAGATTGGATTGCCAGAGTAGAGAGGTTTTTCGAGTTTGCTGAGATCACAGGGAACAAACAAGTTAAACTAGTAGCTTATTGTTTAAAGGGAGGGGCTTCATCATGGTGGGAACAAGTCCAGAACCAACGAAAGCGATTGGGTAAACAACCTACACGATCTTGGCCAAAGATGAAGAGGATGTTGATGGGTCGTTTCTTCCTCCAGATTATGATCAATTTTTATTTGAGCAATATCAATCCTTAAGGCAAGGACAAAAGTTTGTTACGGATTACACTGCTGAATTTTTGCGTTTATCCTCCCGGAATAATTTGATGGAAACAGAAGGACAACAAATATCTAGGTATCTTTATGGGTTAAAGCCATCTATATGTGAGAAGATTGGATGTCAGGTAATAGTAAAGAGGTTTTTTTTCAGTTTTGCTGAAATCCAAAAAATAAACAAGTTAACTGTTACTTATCGTTTATAGGGTGGGGCTTCTTCATGGCGTGGAACACGTCAGAATCAACGTAGACCGGTGGGTAAACAACCTACTCGATCTTGGCCAAAGATGAAGAGGATGTTGATGGGTCATTTTCTTCCTCCAGATTATGACCAATTTTTATTTGAGCAATATCAATCCTTAAGGCAAGGACAAAAGTCTTACGGGATTACACTGCTGAATTTTTGCGTTTATCCTCCCGAATAAATTTAATAGGAAACAGAAGGACTACAATGATCTTAGATCTTTATGGGTTAAAGCCATCTATATGTGAGAAGATTGGATGTCAGGTAATATTGAGTTTAAGTGAGGCTCATAACATAGCGCGTAGGGCATAATCCATGAGTTCTAAAGGAAGCTTTAGAGGCGAGGTGAATCGTCGATCCACTACTGACGCCTTAAAACAGCCCTTAAAGTTTAATGCTGAAACTAGTACTAGCTTAAATACTATTCAGAGTGAACAAACAGAGAAAGAGGGTGGAAAGAAACCTATGGTGAATCCTTACGCGAAACCAACAGGGGATAAATGTTATAGGTGTGGTATACCAGGGCATAGATCAAATGTTTGCACAAAACCACGACGACAGGTTAATTAACTGAATATGATGAAAACAAGAACGAGGATGAGGATGACTACTTCAAGGAAGACGATGGTGTGTGTCAACCAGATAGAGGCGAAGAAGACATGCCAACTTTTGTAGTGCGAAAGGTGTTACTTGCGCTAAAAATAGTGGATACACAACGCAATATGCTATTCCAAACCAGGTGCATAATTTTAATCAAATTTTTGATTTAATTATTGATGGTGGTAGTTATGAAAATATCATATCTCGTTATTTAAATCATAAGTTGAAACTACCTATTGAGAAGCATTCTGAGTCGTATAGCATTGTGTGGATTACTGATGGTGTGGGAATCAGAGTGACTGAAAGGTGTCGTATACCCTTATCTATTGGTAAGTTTTACAAGGACAAAGTCCTATGTAACGTGGTTGGCATGAACGTTTGTCATTTGTTATTTGGTCGTCTGTGGAAATATGACTTGGAGACAACTTATGATGGTAAAGATAATATTCACCGGTTTGTTAAAGATGGAAAGAAAATAACTTTACTACCGTTGGGCTTCAAACAAAATTCTGAACCACGAACAGTAGAAAATTTGTTGACTATTTCACGTGTTGGTATTGAATTCATAGGTGAACTGAAAGACTCAAAGGAAGTTCATTTGTTAATAGTGAAAGAGTTTCTATCCATTGGCAGAGACGAGCCGACGAGTGAGATTCTGAATGTAATACTTTGGTTACTATCAAATTTCCAAGATATAATGCCCGAAGAACTTCCGAATGAACTACCCCCTACGAGGGATGTTCAACATGCTATTGATTTGGTTCCCGGGGCCAGCTTACCAAATTTACCACATTATTGAATGAACCCAAAAGAAAGTGCAATTTTGCAGCAGATCTTGGAGGAATTACTTCAAAAGGGTTTGATTCGTGTTAGCATGAGTCCGTGTGCGGTCCCTGCATTATTGACTCCAAAGAAAGATGGTAGTTGGCGTATGTGTGTTGATAGTCGAGATAAAATTATAATTTCCAGTTAGATATAGGTTTCTAATTCCACGACTTGAAGATATGCTTGACAGGTTATCTGGTGCAAGAATCTTTACAAAGATTGATTTAAGAAGTGGGTATCACCAAATTAGAATTCGACCAGGAGATGAGTGGAAGACAGCGTTTAAAACGAAGGAAGGACTTTATGAGTGGCTTGTCATGCCATTTGGATTGAGCAATGCACCGAGCACATTCATGCGATTAATGAACCAAGCTTTAAAGACATTTATTGATAAGTTTGTTGTTGTTTATTTTGATGACATCTTATTTTATAGCATTGACGAGACTCTTCATTTGGACCATTTACGACAAGTCCTCGGTGTTTTATAGTAAAATAAGTTATATATAAATGTTAAAAAGTGTCATTTTATGTAGAATAGCTTGATATTTCTTGGATTTGTTGTTAGTGGGGATGGTATTCGAGTGGATGAAGAGAAAATAAAGGCAATTCAAGATTGTCCGACTCCAAAATCTGTGCCCGAGATTCAAAGCTTTCATAGACTTGCTACTTTTTATAGGCGATTCATCCGTAATTTCAGCACTATTGTGGCTCCTTTGACGAATTGCTTAAAGAAAGGAAAGTTCCAATGCGAGCCGACGAGTAAGATTCTGAATGTAATACTTTGGTTACAATCAAATTTCTAAGATATAATGCCTGAAGAACTTTTGAATGAACTACCCCCACGAGGGATGTTCAACATGCTATTGATCTGGTTCCCAGGGCCAGCTTACCAAATTTACCACATTATCGAATGAACCCAAAAGAAAGTGCAATTTTGCAGCAGATAGTGGAGGAATTACTTTAAAAGGGTTTGATTCATGTTAGCATGAGTCCGTGTGAGGTCCCTGCATTATTGACTCCAAAGAAAGATGGTAGTTGGCGTATGTGTGTTGATAGTCAAGCTATAAATAAAATTACAATTTGATATAGGTTTCTAATTCCACGACTTGAAAATATGCTTGACAGGTTATATGGTGCAAGAATCTTTACAAAGATTGATTTAAGAAGTGGGTATCACCAAATTAGAATTCGACCAGGAGATGAGTGGAAGACAACGTTTAAAATGAAGGAAGGACTTTATGAGTGTCTTGTCATGCCATTTGGATTAAGCAATGCACCGAGCACATTCATGCGATTAATGAACCAAGCCTTAATGCCATTTATTGATAAGTTTGTTGTTTATTTGATGACATCTTAATTTATAGCACTGACGAGACTCTTCATTTGGACCATTTATGACAAGACCTCGGTGTTTTACAAGAAAATAAGTTATATATAAATGTCAAAAAGTGTCATTTTATGCAAAATAGCTTGATCTTTCTTGGATTTGTTGTTAGTGGGGATGGTATTCGAGTAGATGAAGAGAAAATAAAGGCAATTCAAGATTGGCCGACTCCAAAATCTATGCATGAGATTCGAAGCTTTCATGGACTTGCTACATTTTATAGGTGATTCATCCGTAATTTCAGCACTATTATGGCTCCTTTGATGAATTGCTTAAAGAAAGGAAAGTTCCAATAGGGGTCAGATCAAGACAAGAGTTTTGAAATGATTAAGGACAAGTTATGCACTGCGCCGGTACTTTCTTTCCTTAACTTCGATAAATTATTTATGGTGGAATGGGTTGCATGCGGAGTTGGGATTGGAGCTGTTCTTTCTCAAGAAGGTCAACCCGTTGCTTATTTCAGCGAGAAATTAAGTGATGCTCGTAAAAAATGGTCGACTTATGATCAAGAATTTTATGCAGTATTTAGAGCATTGAAACATTGGGAGTATTATCTTATTCAAGATCAATTTGTGCTATACACTGATCACCAAGCATTAAAGTACATTAATAGCCAAAAGGATTTAAGTAAGATGCATGCTCGTTGGGGTCTTACCTTCAACAATTCCCTTTTACATTAAAGCATAAGCCAGGATATCAAAATCAAGTAGCCGATGCATTGAGCCGACGTGCAACCTTGTTGGTAACTTTAACCCATGAGGTAACTGGATTTGAAGTTTTTCGTGACTTGTATGCCAATGATGAAGATTTTGGGAACACATGGAGTAAACTTCCCTTTGATGATTATTCTATGCATGACGGGTATCTTTTTAAGGGAAATCGTTTGTGTATTCCTCGTTGTTCGTTGAGAGAAAAGTTGGTTCGTGATCTCTATGGAGGTGGGTTAAGTGGTCACCTAGGTCGTGCAAAGACCATAGATATCTTGGAAGAGCGGTATTATTAGCCCCAGCTTAAATGAGATGTGGGTAAGTTTGTATAACAATGTCACACGTGTCAAACGTCTAAGGGTCAATCGCAAAATACGGGTCTCTGTATGCCATTACCAGTTCCTGAGTCTATATGGGAGGATTTGTCAATGGACTTTGTTCTGGGGTTATCTCGAACTCAGCGTGGAGTGGATTCTGTTTTCGTTGTTGTCGACATGTTCTCGAAAATGGTGCATTTTATCCCATGTAAAAAAACACCAGATGCTTCACATGTGGCTCGTCTATTCTTTCGTGAAGTGGTTCGTCTACATGGGGTACCTAAGTCAATTGTTTCTAATCGTGATACAAGGTTTCTAAGTCTTTTTTGGATAACTTTGTGGCGTATGTTTGACACGTCATTGAAGTATAGCAGTTCAACACATCCACAAACGGATGGGCAGACAAAAGTTGTTAATAGAACTCTAAGTAACTTGATTCGTTGCATTTATGGAGATCAACCAAAGCAATGGGACTATGCGTTACCTCAAGCAAAATTTGCCTTTAATAGTGCAACCCACAGTTCTATTGGAAGGTCACCATTCTTAGTTGTGTATCAAAAGTCACCACGACATGTCGTTGACTTGGTTTTTATTGTTAAATACCTAAAGTTCTTTGAATATTGTTCTGCTGCCAGCAAGATGGCTAATGATTCACAAGGCTATTCATGGAGGAGGTTCGGACATAAGGCTTAGAATAACTCTAACCATAAATTAACGAAGCTACTGACTAAGCATTCGAGATTCAATGTTTTTAAAGTCGAAGATGGAGATGGTGATGTTTTTATTCGTTTGTGTGAGCGGATTTCTGTTGGAAAATACAACAGTTGCAACCTAAGAAGTATGGACCATACAGGATTACATATAAGATCAATGATAATGCGTACGTGGTGGACTTGCCGAAGGATATGAGCATCAGTAGTACTTTCAATGTGGCTGACTTATCGCGTTACCATGCTTCTGATGTTCCTTTGTATCCGGATAACTCGGGGGCGAGTTCTTTTCAGGTGGAGGGGACTAACGTGGGACACAAGTCATAGGATACCGACACCAGCTGCATATCTATTATTTTTATAGGATATATCACAAATCTATTATTTTTATAGGATATATTCGTATTATTTTTATAGGATATATTCCTTTTCTTTGGTTCTGAGTCCTATAAATACTCATGTACCAGACCTTGAATTATTTATTCGAACAATATATCCATTCAAGTTTTACTATCTTTGTTCTATTAGTTCCAGGAGGTCTAATAGTTGTTTGTAAATTCCGTCTTGTGAAGAGCTTTTGTCTTCGCGAGTATCCATACCGCATTATACGAGTTTTTCGTATGCGTACAACATCGTCTATTTATTTATATCTACAATAATATGCTTTCATTTTGATATTAATAATCTTGTGTATATATATGTTGTATTTAAAAAAAATCATATATTTTCTATTTTTAAAATATAATGTTTAGGGATACAAAGTTTAAAGGGCTATTTGTTTATTTTTTGAAGTTATATTAAAAAATATAAAAACTTATAAATTTATACTTAACTCCATATTAATTATTTAAATTTAACCACTAAAGTTTTATTAATTACCTCCTCTTTTATAAGTTTTTAGTTTCACAAATTTGACACATATATTTCTATGTGTTTTTTTCTTTTTATCAAAATTTTCCACCAAATTTTTCAATTTTGACCAAATTGAATTTAATTTTGACTTTTTATCAACCAATCAGATCGCACGATTTTGCTTACGTGACAAAATCAAGCTTTCTGATTGAATAAAAAAAATTCTTAAGATTTAATTTGATAGAAAACTTTAAAATGATGTAATTCTTTTATTATATAAAAGATTTATTATAATGTCATAAGAAACAAAAATAAAGTAGTTATGCTTTACCAACGATGGCAAAACAAACTTCTTGTTTGTTTAAAGAAATAAATGATTCTCCTTAAAAAAGAGCATGCTTCATGCTGAATGTCTGTATTAAAATATGCATCCAAAAAGTACAATAACTTAAATATACATAAGCAAAGCAAGCAAATTAAAATATCATTCAAACACATTTAATTGGATTCGTAATTGTTTAGAAATGTAGGTTATATTTGATATTACTATATTAAATCTATAAGAGCTAATCAATAATTCTTTGAACGTATTTAACAGTAGTTAAATCTGACAATACTCTCACTGTACATTAGGTAGTGCAAACGGTGTTGTAAATAAGCACTTCAACTTTCACAATGTTACTTTATGTTTTGATCTCACAAATCTTACCAACCCAATCGGTAGGCCACTTATTTAAAGCATACAAATTGAGTAGGAGGTCGCGAGTTCAATTTGCCCTACAAATCTTCCTGGATAAAAAATGATGTTTTTTTTGAAAATCAACATATATTAAAGAACCAACTAAAAGAACAAGTACACAAGAAAAACCGCTGAAAAGGCAAGGCATCCCATCTTTTTAACAAGTCAGCTAAAAAGGTATCCCATCTTTTTAACAAGTCAGCTAAAGAGAAAGGGATCCAAGAAAAAAAATACCGACAAGTGCTAACAAACAACAAGAAAAAAATGAAACAAACCAAATGGCATAGTACAAGAAGCCAAAAACATGTGCTCAAGTACTACCCAATACCTATACTACACATCTAAATACTTAACATCACAGGCCAACCACAACTAAAAATTTCATATGCGAAAATTACGGGCATAACCCTTATTGGAGCGATATACACGTGTAAGATTTGTGAGATCAACTTTTTTGGAGCGATAAACTTTTTTGGAGCGATATACACGTGTCACCCATTCACAGGCTACCGAAACAATATAAAAACCATAATAAATATAGTGCTTGCCGCGTAGGTTTATCGCTCAAAATTTTGAGCGATATGCAATAATTATGACAAAGTGATTTGACTAGACAATATTTGTGAATGACAATACATGCAGGAAATTTTTGATAAATGATGCATGCATGGTGAAGCATAAAGAGTGTAAAAAAGAAAGAGATTACAACAATTTGTGTGTTAAAGAAGAGTTTTAAAGTGAGAGAAGAGTTTGGGTGTATAATTGAAAGGTTGTTGGTGGTGAAGTGGTGGTGTTACTGTGGTGGTTAGGTTTTATTGATGTTGTCGTGGCGGTTGTGTGGTGGTGTTGCGGTGGCGTTGTTGCGACGGTTAGGTGTTGTGGTGGTGGTTCTGCGGTGTTGGTCCTGCGGTGGTGTTGTTGCGGTGGTGGTGCTGCGGTGGTGGTGTTGTTGATGTGGTGGTGGTGTTGTGGTGGTGTTGTTGCGATGGTGGTTCTGCGGTGGTTGTTGACGGTTGTTGGTGGTGACGGTTGTTTGTAATTGTTTTCTTATCAGTTAATATGGAGAATTACCAAGTAAATTTTTTTGTATTACATTATCATTATTATTTGTTAATACAAATAATGCCTAAAAACGTTCTTTATATTTTTCGACTTCTTTACGTTTTGAAGATGACAAAATGTAAAAACGTCCATGATAAAAATAAACATTTACGTGTTATTAATCGTAAATTTTCATTTCGACGTAAATCACTTAAGGTATGTGTAGACAAATCATTAAACATGATTAGTGATCAATAAAACATTTTTTTCTTAACCTTTACATTTCTACTAAAGTATTTTTACATTAATAAAAATATATAAAATATATTTTATTATAAAAGTAATGTTTTATTTAATTATAAAAATTTGAAACTGGTTTTCCTCCCAAAACAGAAGGTTCTATACCAGTTTCAACCTTTCCTACTAAAAGACAAAAATAAGTGCGTCTACCTAGGGGCGGCCCCCTGATAGGCATGACGGCCCCCAGATATCTTTGGGACCGCCGGGACAGCCACCAAGAGACGTTGTTATTTGTTGGCTATACTGCACTATTCCCTGCATATTTTTAGACCTCTTAGCACGAATTTTTCAGATCTCTTTCTCTCTAAAACCTTCTTTCTCTCTCTAAATCTCTTGATCACTAACATAGTTTAATCATGTTTCAAGTGATCCAATCTCATCTTCTACCTTCTTCCTTCCTCTATCAAGTACAAGAGAAGAACACTCGTATTCGCCAAGAAACGAAGTGTTATAGATTAGTGATTTCTTCTATCTTCTTCTAAGATCCAAACCTCTATTTTCTTGATATTGTGTTTGCGTGTAAAATCGAATAGTGTATAAATCCGACTGTGTTGATCGTGTCTCAATTAGTATTTTAGCCCTTAAAATACATTGGTGAAGTGGTAGACTGGTTTTAGCTAAGATTAGGACTCGACATTTAGCTTAGTGTCGAAAAATAACAAAGCGACGTGTAAACGGTTTTCTCCGCCTAAAGGGAGCTTGTTGACATAGTAAAATCTCGAGTTTGATACTCGAGGAGTGGAGTAGGGCGAATAAAATTTTCGTAGCCGAACCACTATAAATCTTGGTGTTGTGGTTTGATCGTTCTTTCCCTTATCTATTTTATTGTGTTTTGTATACCTTTCATTGTGTATATTGTGATTGTGGGTGATTGTGTCGTTGTGTGGTTGTAATTTTATGATTTCAAGTTTTAAATTTATATTTTGCCGACTTAACCAAAAACAACACTTTAACGGGCTGTGTACCCGATCGGTGGTAGTTTCGTGGTAAGTAGGGTGTCGATAACTAAGAGCGAGAAACAATCTTTTAATTTATTAATATATTGGTTATCTAAACTAAGTTAATTCTATTCTATGTTAATCCTAAATCTAACAGATAAGTGGGGGTTTTCAGCCTGAGGGACTGGCACGGGTTTTGTGGTGACTAAAATCAACTTAAGACACTAAAACACACACAAGCAAATTAACAGAAGATAAAAGAGCGGTCTAGCCAAATATAAGAAAACTGTATTAACCATTATTAATCCAATCAGAACGTTGGTTTGTTTATTTAGTGCAATGATTACTTATCTCGAGGCGGCAAATCATTCTTAAGACTTAGGCGGTACTTCTTCCTAAGCCCTAGATACGAAGAATTTTGTCACAATTAAACGTATCTGCATACAGCATCCTTATTATTGATTATAATTCATCTAGAGGACAACACGGTATATGTCGTACGAACCCTAGCTCATTGAGACTTTACCCACTTACTGCTTAACGGTAACTTGTATTGGGTGGTAGTCCACAATCCCCTTTATACCAAAGAATCAAAACGTTATTTGTTAGTCCTACGCCACGACCTATGGTAGCCTAACTTGTTCATAAAACCAAGGAAAGCAGGATGTTATTAGTGATCCTATTTGTTCCACCTATACGAATTACTATATGGAGAGCCATCTCGGCATCTAGATTATTTGGTCCGTATCACTAGATCCAGTTGAATGATAGGTCGCATATTAAAGCACATAAATAAGTATCATGTGATAAACATAATCAATAATGCAACGGTAATAGCCTTCAAACGTCATAATCAATACAAGAGTAATAATTTAGCCAAGCTAGACTAACCGAGTTAACGAATGATACCAAAAACTGAACGATTACAAGAGTATAGGAGATTACAAGTTGTTTCCTATGGAATTAATTACGTTTCAAGACCTCTTCTGCTTTTCTTCTCCTCTGAAAATCGACTTTTATGGTTTAGGTATCAAAAATATGATTTAACACACTTTAAACTCGTTTTGAGTTTTCTATTTATAAGGTCTGGAAAAAGGTCAATACGGCGTATCAAAAGTCTTCGATACGGCGTATTGGGGGTTTCTTGGAGTAGGGACCACATTTGATATCTTCTAGAATATTTTATTTCCATAGCTTGAATACGGCGTATTGGTCTTCCCTGGATACGGCGTATTGATCTTGTTTCCTTCGTGGTCTTTTGTGAAGTGCGGGCACAAATACGCCGTATCTTCCTTGATGTATATGGCGTATTGGTTGTCAGAACAGTAATCTTCAAATGTCTTCGTATAAGCTTCAGAATGCGTGCCTTTTTGCTAATCTTTACCAAGTACTTCTTAATTACTGGCAATCTCAATTTACAAAACGATTTTAAATAACAATTCTTTTGCAATAATTATATAAAAATGGGTTTTATTTTCATAGGATAAATGAGCCTATAAAAGTGAGACGTTATTTGATGTCATCAAATATCCCCCCACTTGAATCCTACTTGTCCTCAAGTAGCCTTTAGAAGTTTATGAAAATGTATCCCTAAGGATTTTTCCGTTTAAGCATTTATTTGATCTATTACAAGTACACAACCAAACACCTCACGAAATAGGAAGATGAAAACACTCAAATCACTCAACTAATCTATGTGGTAACATGTAACTAATTCGCTCAATTGCTCGGTCGTGACGAGTATTCTATCATAGGCTTGGCAAGGATACACATCTCCACCACTAGAGCTAAGGAGTAACAAGTTTATAAAGGTAAAATGGGTTTTTATTATAAGGCTTAGGGTTGATCATTCTACAATCTTTCACCAAAAGTACCACACCAACAAGGCAGCTGAAGCACACATACATGGCCGTAACGACGGAATAGACATGTGTGTTCGATCACATCCTCATTCGAGTTTAACCAAGGGTTAGGATGAAGAATGATATAGGGTAGGGATCTTCTAACTTTCACCAATAGTAATAAACCAACAAGGCAGCTGAATCATGCATACATGGCCGTAACGACGGAATAGACATGCATGTTCGATCACATCCTCATTCGCGTAAAACCCATGGTTAATGATTAGGAAAGGGAAATAAATTGTTGTTAAATAAAAATTATGAAACAAATAGACTAGGTCCAAGATACAAGTTGCTAGACACTTTTTCCCGACCGTTACCATGAAAAAGACACAACTATTTACACACGTCTTGATCATAGATCAAAAACAACAACCTGAGTTGGCGTTCCCGTAACGGTCAACTTCCCAATCATCCCATACTTTACATACTTTTACAAGGCAAGTGGCGATATCTACCACTTTATATAAAACTTTACATCGTTGACTTATAGACGTATCAACAAATAATCAATCCTTCATATAATTCCTTCGGTCTAAGCTTTTACAAAACGATTATCTCCAAACTTTCCTCCTCTTTTTGTTGTGGTTTTTTCTAAATTTTTCATTTTTTTTCATATACTAACTATGAAACTCGGTGTAATTTCACCATCGATCATAATAACTCTGTATAATTCCTTCGATAATTCTTCATTCTTCGGACGTACCAATAATTGTGTTGATAGTAAAAATACATGAGTTTTGACTACTTTATACATTCCCATTTGTAATGTGTAAATTTCTTCCCAATCTACCAAAGATGGAAAATTGACACAAGACTAAGGAAATACATACTTTACACTTTAAGCAACTAGCAACTGATAAATAGACTTAATCTAACAGGGTAGGCTAAGAGGTAAAGGTGTAACGAAACAAACAATTGGTGTTATTCCTAAAGAATTGGCTCTATTGGTTTTTTCTAGGGGTATCTTACTCTTAAGATGAGAGTAAACAAAGGGTTTATACGGGGTTTAACTAACCAGTGTAGTTAGTTAATAAACAACATGTATAGGCTTTTTGGGTGTAATCCTAGAAATTTACCTATTTAAACAAGTTACTCCATCTAAATCCATAGTACTCATAGTTGTGGTCTCGAATAGATATACCAAGCCAAGTTATAAAGTCTACAACATCACCGGCACACTCATATTTTATGGAATTTGGGTAAATATTTAGAAACGGATAAGGTTAAATCCTCACAATATCTAATAAGGGTTATTGTATACAGGTTATGTAACAAGTAATTTCACAATAGTATGCTTGATTTTTTTTTAATTTAAGCATAATTTAAGCATTTTGATGTGAAAAATAGGACAAGTATACATTCTAATTCCCATCCTTCCACTTGAATTATACAACGTCCTCGTTGTATAGATAAAACATTAAAAACGGGAATTAAAAGAATTAGAATGAGAAACTCCCCTGATATTTTGCTCGGTAGATTCTCCAAGTTGAGTTTATGAGCAAGGATGTGTGTTGCAAACCTTGTTAAAGGGTTAGTTGTATTGAATAAAATCAAGACAATTATGCTAGAAACCTTGTTGATACTTGAGTATGCGGGAATTATCTTTGTACTTTAATAATATCAATGTTAATAGTTAAACTGTAATGCAGTAGATTATGACATGAACATGAAGATACCAAAAAGCTTCAATATTATTATGATGAATAATACGAGTACTCTGACTAGTACTAGGGTTTACAACCTTGAAGCTATGGATATGTCTATTGTGATGTATATACAACCATAACCTAGGATCTCCTTTTATACACCAAGGAGTCCTTTACAAGATACAAATATTCTAAACTTTTATAAGATTTCTACATATCTTCTAACTACATAAGATATACATATTAAGTTCATACATATCACTTCACATGTCTTTATCTTCTTCTGGCAGTTGTAATCTTCATGCATCAGCTATCAAAGTCCTCCCAGCAATACTCTAATGTTTAGTACTGGATAGTACTAACTTCCTTCTTGGCAAGTACTAAATGGTTAGTACTAGTTGTTTAATATTTAAGCGAGTACAAAGTTGATCCAACAATATTACTGTGTAGAGGGGACCCTTATTTCCCATAATACTCCCTAAATTGTGAGTCTTCTTGTTAATCAACAAGTTTCTTCTGAATAAATCTTTCTAGTCTACTTACTGAGATGTTCCAACACATATTCTTTACTGATTGAAGTTGAGTCTAATAAACTTTAAAAGGCTTCATATGCAATACTCAGTGACATCATTATTCACATGAAGTTTCCATTGAAGCATTCTTGTAAGTGTATCCTGTGGAAGTGGATACTTCTTCTCAACTAGCATATGAATGCTTACTTCTCCCAGCATCAAAGGGTGAACTCCACAAGAATCATAAAGTTTCCATTTTATCAACTCTTGACTTTGATGATTTTTCCAGACTTCATCATCACTATCTGGTATCAACATTATTCTGTTAGATCTCCCTAGATCATTAGTCATCAAAAAACCTGGTCTTGTAGATGCATACTTCTCATTTAAAAGTCTGTACAACAAAATCAAATCTTCTCTATCAAAATCATTTAGCATCTCACAGAAGAATGTATAAGTCTTGAAACTTATCTGCCCTATGTATCTCATAGTATCCCACATCTCATTTGCAATAAGATTTCCAACTAACTATTAGAGATTTAACAGCCAATGGGATTACACTAATTACTTCTTCTGAATAGAAATAACTTTTTTTTCCCCCACCCTTTTTTTTTTTTTTTTTTTTTTAATTCCTTAAGTGTAAGTTTTTCTGGATCATCCTGCATCTTCTGTCTTTTATCCTTGTCCTTTCTAGCTTTTGAAACCTTTCTTTTCAATCTTCCTCCAACTTTCTTAGAGCTTTCTATCATAACTTGTTCAGCTACAACATCTTCTTGCTGAACTATAATCTTTTAAATACTTGTTTTTGATTCAATTTTCTCATTCTTCTGAGTAGATTCTTGTTGAAGATCAAATCTAGGTCGCTTCATTACTTCCTTTTCTATCTCAGAATCCTTAGGCACAAAAGCATGATTTTGATCCCATACTCTTTCAAATATAGGTCTAATATCTTCATAGCTCATTCCCTTGAAATGACTCTACTTGTATCCTCCTTGATTCTTCAAATATATACACATATTCTTCCTTACTTTAGCTTTAGAGAAAGATCTATTCTGAATTGTATGATATCTTAGCACAGCAGGATCACTCCAATCAATATCATGATCTTGATTAACTTTAGCTACAACTTCTTCCCTTTCATCCAACTGCTTTTACAATTCTAATGTTTTTTCAAGATCATACTTTTCTTGTTCTTGTCATGCTAACCTTTGCCTTTCTTCTTCATCAAACTGTTCTTGACCCTTATAGCTGATTTAAAGCCTAGCTCTTTTTGCCTTTTTGTTGGCAATTTTTGTAGTGTTTGTTCAGGCTCAGATTCTGTCATTATACCTTTACCTTTGTCTTTAGATGCACTCCTCCTAATTACAACTACTGTCTCAGTTACCATTATGTCTTCAGCAGTTAGAACACTTTTGGAGGTTAACAGTACTAATAGACGCGACAGCAATGGTTAATAGGTACACTGGGTGTAGTAAATCCTTCAGCTAGTTACGAACATCTAAATCATAGTCCATGTCTTGCCTCAGGTTTGTTTGTCCCAATAAAGATTGTAGGATCTTTATTAATTTCAGAGATCTTCCTCCCCTGTTTGGAAGAATCCTCTTCAGCAGCTTCATCCTATGAAATAACTATCCTGGCCCTTCTCCCAGCTTTGTTTGTTTTGACTTCTTTCTCCACTTTTTCATTTTTTTCACTCTTAAGATTGAGCTTTGTAAGAGCAGAAGAAACTATAAAACCTTCTTTGTTGCTGAATGTCATTCTCCAAACTTCAACTCTACTAGTCAACTTGGTAACCAAATATATCAATTCATTTTGTTATAGACTGCCCTCATCACTTCTAAGTGTGTGAACTCTTGGGAGGGGTAAATCATGGGGCTTGGTAGGGGTCTTATGCATGGTACAACTTGCCCTGACTGCTTCTAAAGCCAATTTCTGAAGTGGAACCCCTCCAGATCTACATCCAACTTTGTGAATGCACTAGTTTAGCCTCATCTGCTACTTGGTGTTTGAGTAGGAAACTGAGAGTGAGAAAACTTTAGCATCTTGTTCTGGTTCTATATCCTAGTGGCGATGATTGAGGTGGATTGATATGTTTGAGGTGATAGGTTGGTGAAGATGTTATTCTGAAGGTGATGACTAGGTATGTGGTGTAGTGATCATTGTAGGAAATAGAGGAAAGTCTACCCCAGAATAACCCCTTGAAGCCCTCTTCATATTGCTAAATAGTTTTTTGGTAAGAGTATGAGCAAGATAAGTTCTGGTGTGAGGTTGAAGAAGTCTCTTTTGTTTGTTTAAACAGATTTGAAGGAATCTTGAATACATTAAAAACTTGTGTGTGTTATCCAAATTCTTTACCATAGCATCAAAGATCATTTTTGAAAAATTTAAAGTCCTGTTTGTGGTCAAGCAAATTATAGCAGTTGCTATAATGCTACTAAATTGCTCCTAAGCTGTTGTCTTTGGACTTAAACAGTGAAAGGATTGTAGGAATGAAATAACCTCTGACTGAGGAGAAAAGTATCCCTTTGAAAAGTAGTTGTTAGAATCAGACACATACCACCGAAGGAGAAGTTGCTCAAAAATCTTGTATTTGGTAAAGAAGTAATACCATCAGAGTCTTCCAACTTGAGGTGTCTTCTTAGAGATGCTTCAGTGATAGTCTTGACTTGTCCATCAATGGTAGCAGTTATTTCCACTTCTCCATCATCAGTTGTTCTAGCAGTAACTGTACCCCAAAACTGTTAGATTAAGGAAATATATATCTTGGGATTCTCAATAATGGCATACTTGATATGACTAGCATTTAAAAAATCTACAATTTGATGAAAGGCTTCACTGCCTTTTGGCTTATGTAAGTAGGCCACCATGTTGTGTTTGTCGCAAAACTCCAAATTTGCCATTTGATGAGAGAAAAATACGATTTAAGTTCTGGGATTAGGTCATGGATAAGATTATGTAATCTTGGAAAAGTTAATTGAGATAATATAGAGAGCACTTAGGGTTGTGATTTGACCAACTAAAAGAATTTTGTTCTTATCTTGAATAAATCTTATGAATTTATAGAAAGACCATGAATTCTCCAATTAGTCAAACCCTATAGGCTATAAACAAGGCAGTTAGCGGAAATTTCACAACGGCTATATTGAGTGAAGAAAATTCTGTTATGGCTCAAACAGTATTAACGATCACCCAACAGTACTAATTTTAGCCTAACAGTACTACCTTTAAGCCCAACAATACTAAAACAGTGTCATCAATACTAAGTAATGCCCAACAATACTAACTTGAAGAGACCAAATTTAACTTCAATTTCGTCCAAAAAGCTTTTCCATTACAAATTTTGACTCTCACAATCTCTCTTGCTGTTTTTATGCTCACAATATCTCTCAATTCTTTTTGCGCACCAAGTCACTCTTTCTGTTTTTATCACACAACCCTCTTTCTGTTTTTCAGCTCACAAAATCTCTCTATTCTTTTTCTCACCAATTCAGACAGTGTTGTACAATGTGCCATCAATTCCATTAGTTTCATATTGTCCTCCCCACTTCCAAGTGTGTTAACTCTTGAGAAAGGTGGATCATTGGACTGTTTAGATGCAGCCTCAAACCTAGTTTGAGCATCTGCAACCCCAAAATGGTAACTTGGCACCTAGGACCACTACCTGAACCAGTTCCATAAGGGCGTGGATCATTAAGTGTTGCCATGGATTGGGTCCTATTGATGTTACCACTGTCCTGCTCTACTTCTAAGCTAGAAGCAGTAGTGGCAGCCCTTTCCATTTTGTCACCCAACTCCTTATGGACAGCCTCATCACCAACCTTTACAGGGGAACCACTAGACTGAGGTATCTTGGTGTCCCGACCTCTTTTGACATGCCTAGATATTTTTGATTCTTTATAACATACTTTGTTTGATGATACATGTCCTTCCATCCATGCTTGACTGCATATTGACATAATTAGCCTCCCCTCAAACAATACTTCAGAGGTGAAGTTTTCAACATCAGGTACTCAATATGCTTAGCCTGCAGTTGTTAGTCCAAAGCTAAAAATACACAATCCAAAGTATTTTTTTTACAGTATTAAGTATGACTAACAGTTTTAACAAGCAGTCTTAAGTTTAAACTAAGCAGTAAGTACTACATTATAATTTAGCAAGCACTAATTGACATGACGAACATAATACTAATCTATGAATATTATAAAGACACAAAGAGGATTAAAAAACTTCCCTTAAGGAATTGGCATTCTATACTGCAAAGAGTATTGAATGAAACCTTCAACATCTAAAGCTTTTGTAAGTAAGTCTGCAAGATTGTTATTGTGTGGATATTAACCAAGAATTACTTTATATCATTACAGTATCTTATAAAATGATATTAATCTCAATTGTGTTTTGTTTTAGTATGAGGAGAAACAGGATTTTTAACAATACATATAGTATGTTATTGTTAATATTAATCATGTGTACATAAATTATACCCATAGTCCAACATTTGATTTTGAATCCAGAGTACTTGTCCACAACAACTAGCAGCAGCCACATACTCAGCTTTTGTAGAGGAGGTGGCAACCACAGTTTGCTTCTTGCACTGCCATGATATCAATCTGCATCTTAGGAACTGACAACCTCTTATTGTTCATTTCCTATCTAAGCTAGCTCCAACATAGTCACTATCAGAATACGCCACTAGATCAAAGGGAGAATCTCTAGGATACCAAAGACCTAATTTGGGTTTTCTTTTTAGATATCTAAAGATCCTTTTTACAGCATGTGAGTGTGAAACCTTTGGTGTAACTTGAAATCTGGCACATGCAATTGAAAATCATAATATCCTGGCCTGTGTGACGTAAGATTACATCAAATGATCCAATTCATTTGATCCTGTAAATAAATGGACATCAACTTCATCACATCAGAATCTTGAGCAAATTCTTTTCAGTATCCATGTGTGGGCTAGCTGGATGATGATCTTGAAAATTAAACGTTTTTAATAGTCAGTCACATATTTAATCCTTGGCTGGATAAAAATTCATCTTGCTTTATGCTTCAACTTGCAAGACTTAAGAAGAGGTGAGTTCTCCCGTAGAACTCATCTGAAATTTGTCATGCATAAGTTTCTCAAATTCAAGGCACAACTCCTTCTTTGTAGAGCCAAAGATAATGTCATCCACATAGATCTGTACAAGCAAAATACCCCCCTTTTGCTTCTTGATAAATAAGGTCTGATCTATCTTCATCTAAGAAAACCCATTGTCCATAAGTACTTGGACAAGGGTCTTCCATACTAGGCTCTTGGAGCTTGAGGCAACCAATACCATGTGCTTCACCCACCTTGTAAACCTGGTAGGATGTCAGGATCTTAAACCTGGAGGCTGACCACACATATCCCTCCACTCAATTGACCATAAGGAAAAAGCACTTTTAACATCCATTTGGTACACCATGGATCCCATAAAGGAAGCATAAGCTAAGAACAATCTTATAGCTTCAATTCTTGCTACAGGGGCAAAGACTTCATCATAGTCTATGCAATCTTCTTAAGTATATCCCTGAGCAACTAGTCTTGCCTTGTTTCTGATGACTATGCCTCTTTTATCTTTCTTGTTTTTGAATATTCATTTTTGTACGATGGCCTTTTTCCCTTAGGTAAATCAAACAAGAACCCAAAACCTTTTTGAAGCTTAAAATGTAGAATCTCTTCTGACTGTACTTCTAACTAAGCTGAATCACTTAGAGCTTTGGTAACCTCTATTGGTTCATTTTTGGGACAGAAAACAGAAAAAACCAGACAGGTATTTAGGTCTTCTGAGGTTTTCCTTTCATAAGCAAACACTAAGAAGCCCTTGGTTCATTTGCAGTTTGCAGTTTTTATCATCCCTCTTGTTCTGTACACAGATTGTATATCACCGAATAACATGATCAAGGAATGATTCTTTATGTTTATGTTATTTGGAGTAGTAGGGAAACCTGATATGAGGCATTGAGGTGCTCATATCCCCATTTTGATTCATCACCAAATAAATTAGCATTTGTGGCTTCAGGTGTAACATTGTCTCTCAAAGAAAATATGTCTGAGACAGATTGAGGGCGATTTGACCTACTAGTAATAACTGTTGGACTAACAGTATTAATATGTAGACTGCCAGTTCTAGGATTTGCACTAGCAGTATTAATACTTGGCCCAACAGTATTAATATTTAGAGTAATGCTTTCAGGTCTCTCTTGGTCATCAACTTCACTTGCTTTACTAACCTCTTCACCATCCTTCTTTTTAGCATCACAAGAAGGTTCTGGTTCATCATGACTAACATTCATTGAAGGAGAATCAAATAATGAAGAATTTTTCCACAGAGGCATCACTATGTAGTCTTGGCCAGTATCAGTTTCCTTGCTAGTAGTACCTTCACCAATAATGACTTCTGAACCTGCAAAATCACTAGAGTTTGTACCTGCAATAACTGGCACATAATTTATTGATTTTGTTAGACTATCAATATCAAACAGCTACTTTGGACCATTGCCTAAAACAATAGGTTTATCCTCCAAGAACCTAATATGCAAGTTTTCTTCTACTTGTCACACCCCGTAAATTCCCGGTTAGTATTCCGACTCACTCCGGTCATCTACTTTAAATTTTATTCGTTACGTTTAAATCTGGCAATTTACCGAGGAACTAAACTGCGTAAAAACTGAGAACCATCACCGGACGCGTTCCGGCATCGGTTATAAATTATTTTAGGCATTATATGTGTTATATTAGCTTTCCTGAGTGTTTCGTGATTTTTAATCACTTCCGATATTAATTTTAAGGTTTTATCCTTTAAATTGCGTTTTTCGCGTTTTTGACCAAACGGAACCCCGGAAACTAAAAATCTTTTCGTGTAAACTCAAGTTATCGTAATCCTAGTGTCATACTACTAAAAATTTCGTTCATCTCTTTCTCCCTAGCCAAAAGTGGCGCCTAAACTACAACAAGTATACTTGAGCTCTAAATTAAACCAACAAGCACCTTTCTTGAAATTCCATGCATGTGCTCATGCTTACACAAGATGGTGACACATGAGAATGTCATTCTCATGCACATATCACTAGTATGGAAACCATGTGTTTACTTACACAATGCTTACATACTCTTACACATTTGACTAGTAAACTTTGAACCATGTCTATATCACTTGAACCTTGGCTAGAAAAATTGAACCATATGGTCCTTGTGAGCCATGTTTGGCCGAACCACCTATCACACACACTCTTGGTGTGTTGGTCACTTCTATACACCAACTAACCCATCAAACCCTAAGTTTCTCTATAAAAATTACCACAACTATATCTCACCACTTAGGGTTTATTGCAAATTTTGCAAGCCACCAAAAATTTTCTTCCTCCCTCCTCCTTGCTCCATACCCACGGCACACTAACACCACCCATACACATCCATATCTTTTGATTTTCTTCAAGATCCAAGTAGTCTAAACTCATTTCTAAGGTTACCTAAGGTAGATCCAAGTACTTGTTGGTTGTTTTTCAAGAGTTTTCAAGAATCATAAAACTAGGGTTTCAAGTTTATAAGTGGGTTTTGCAAGATCTTGAGTTTTCATCTTTTGCTTACTTTCTTGTGAGTATTTCTTGAACCATCTTGCATTATTTTGATGTTGTTATGATTCTTGCATTAGATCTATTGTTACTATTAAAGATCCATGTGTTTGTGATAATTTTTACAAAAGAAATAAATAATATTTGTCATCTTTTATAAAATGAAAGTAGATATTGTTACCACTTTATGTATATATTTCATATTATGTTTTTGGCGAGATTGAGAGTTGATGAGAGTTGCAACAATAGATATTAGGGTGGTTTAAGGTTAGTTTTGTGGTGGATTAGTGGTAAATAAAGGTGGAACTAGACTAGGCACTAATATGCGAGTTGGGTGGATTTTTAGTCGTATTTCGGCAAACCATACTTGCTGTCCCGATTTTGTTTTGAGGGTTTGAGCGACTTAAAAATGTTTTCATTAGTTGTAAAAGTAGTTTTCGAAGAGCTCGTTTCGAATAGATAATTTTTCATATATCACACTTTAAAATCGGACTTAAAACGGCCAAGTTATGACCAAATGAAACTTGAAACATTTTCGGCGAAATTGGGAAAATACAAAGACCAGATCAGCAGCTAAAACGGGCGATTCGGAGCCCTTCGGGTCCGAATACGCAAAGTATTAATAAAACACGAAAGTTGTCCGACAGAGATTTTACTATAACGTTGGCAACCGCTCTTAGCCTAAAAAGTCAATCACGAGAGACATTTTTTTACCACAAATCGGAAAAAAAATAGGTTTTTTAAGAAAAACACTAAATAAACGTGGGCTGATTTGGAATTATAAAAAAGGGGTTTCGGGGGGCACTTGCGGACGATTTGGATGTTTATAATGCAGCGAAATATATAGAGAGTTAGTAATAGTTGAAATCTAGAAAGTTCATGAAGCGTTATTTGAGACTTGCCGAACTTAATAAAATGTAGGATTATTTAAAAATAGTACGAAACCGGACTATTTTAAGGCGATTTAAACATAAGGTGTAGGCATATAGGAATTGTTTAAGGATTTGTAAATATAGAACTTAAGAAACTAGGGGACGCTTATTAACGTTTCTAAAACTAAAAAGTTTCCATAAAAAGGAACGTTTCTAAAAATAGTAATTTTTCACAAGTGTCGAGATTTAACTAAGACAATGGTAAAGTTTCAAAGTCTTTTTATTACTAAAACGCAAACACACTTGGATGCTTTAAATGATAAACATGGATGCTTTACTTGTTTCTTGGAAAATCTTAAGTATACCCATTCTTTACTCCTAGGGCGCGGCATTAGACCTCTCCTTATATCTTCCAGATATCTTGTGTATCGCTACCCTTGCTAAGGTGGTTCATAGCCCAACATTTTTTACTCGATTTACAAACGCTTTATACTATTGGGGTGAAGAAACATTGTTTGCTTTTTAAATGGACACAAGTTCTTTACGGAGTTTTACTTGTTTTATGTGTGCCTAGTAGCTTACCAAAACCTTACTTCTGCCCATATTATATGAACTGTAATTTCTCGGACCCGAAGACCGGTTGAGGAGCGCGAAGTGCAATAGATCAGATCTTGGGGGATCTAATTATCCCTATCCGCTTTGGTTCCACCTTACCGGAAGAACCAAGACGCGGATATTGTCATGTCGATTATACTTTTGGTGGTCTTTGGATTGGGACACCGGCTTAGGGCAGAAAAATACTTTGCAAAGGAATGTGATGCCCCTGTTGACTTAATTAGCTTCGGTGTCATGAGCTAAGTGCAACAATAAAATATTTTTATGTGATGCTGTATTTCGTTATAGTAGTCATGTAGTTTAGAAAATCTTGTGGTCACTCTTGTTTAACAAACTTAAACTATGAATTCGCAACATTATGTTGACGTTTTAACATGTTTTCTCAGGTGCTTAGCTTGGATTGATTCTTGATGCTATGTGGAGTCTATGTGCTATGTGACTTCGCAAATTTCAAGACTTATCTATTATTTACTCGTTGTCTTTATCAAAACTTTGTTATGCTTCCGCTACTTTAACTATCTTATGACCGGTTGTAAAACTTAAATTAATTTTCTTTATGCAACGAGTACAACTATTTTTCAAACGTCCATGATTAGTGGTCGTTCTTTATTGCTTTGTGTTCGGATTGTTATGACGTCACGCCCTCGGACACGTATTCCGTCCAGGCCCCGTCTGGGGGTGTGACAGATTGGTAATCAGAGCCAAGGTTATAGAGAACCAGGTAGTTATACTAGGTCTGGTCTATAACCAGTATGTGATCCTATGTGCCTCTATCTGTGCTTACGTGTTGTCTATCCTTGCTATACATATATATAAGATTTCTATATATACTTGAGACTATTATATATTGCCATATTTACCTTGCCATTCATTTCATCGTTTCTTTATGCCTTGCATGGTTTCATATAAAGGAGATTTATATAAACTTTTGCTTGTGCAGATCATGGCAGCTTCAGCTATTGCTATTTCTTCTGATTCTTCGGATGAGAGTGTGGGATCACCGCCCTCTCGGGTTATTCTTTTTGGTGATATTCCTACTGTTATTCCTTCTACTTCTGTGGTTGCTCCAGAGACTTCTACTATTGCTCCTGTTATTTCATCTGCCGCTCCTGTGGTTGAGACGACTCTTGTCGCTTCACCCACTAGATTGTGTGGCTTGGTTCCCTATTCGGATTCTGATTCTGATTCACCAGATGAGATGTCTTCACTAGAGCACATTTCCCCGCTACCAGCTATTTCACCATTCTTATGCACTGATTCTTCTGAGGCTCCTGATTCTTCTGATGGACTACATTCTCAGGATCCATATGTGATGACTGTTGCTCATTGGAGGAGCAAGGTAGCATCACGTCCATCATCATCATCTGAGTTTCCTATTGCTCCTGTTACTGCCTTGCGTGGTATTTGTTGACGGTCAGTGATTCTTATCAGATCTGGGAGGCTATTCCTTTTGGTCGACCTTACCGTACCTATCTTAATAGGCCGCGTAAGTTGTTGACTGCGAGGAAGAGAGTTGGACCTTTACCAGCTCGTAGACTTGCATGGAGGCGTGTATCACCTCGTTCTTCAGACCACCGCCCATCTTCTTCTAGTTCATCTTCGGATTCTTTGCCAGTTCATTCTTCGGGTTTGAATGCACCAGATCAGGCTCATTCTGGATCTTCGACTAGAGATGTACCACCTAGATTGTGTTACCCTCTGAGGAGAGCACCATTTCGTCATTGGTGTGCTGCTCCATCATCAGGAGATTCATTAGAGAGACCACTGCATTCACCTTCACATTCTGCTGGACCATCTCACAAGAGATGTAGATCCCCGATTGATTTTGTACCATCATCTACACTAGTTATGGGATCATTAGCTCCTACCCGTGATGATCTCTTACCACCTCGTAAGAGGTTCAGAGATTCATATTCGTCTAAGGCTAGCATAGAGGAGGATACCGAGATTGATCCTATAGAGACTAAGGTTGATATGGAGTTGGGTATTGGTGATGAGGATGATGTTAGAAATCATGTTAAGATTAACCCTAGGGATGTCAGGGTTGTTTTATTTAGTAGCTTATTGTAGTTTTTAGCTTATTGTCATTACTGTATTTTCTTTTCAAAGCCTTGTAACTCTTTCATTATTAATAAAATTGAAGTTTTATTTTTAAATCTTGTATTTTGAATTCTGTTTTACTTATTATGCAAATTTAGCTTAAAAATGCATTTAGAAGTTACTTAATAATCAAATAAGCTCTATAAGCTCTTTGGTACTTCATAAGGCTAGCTTCCATTTTGTTAAGCATTCAAAGTAAACTAAATTATTTTTTACCTTAAATCTCCTCAGCTTAACTTTTGGAAGATAAGCCAAACAAGGATGGGCTTATGGACCTTACCAGCTTGTTTCTAACAAGCTGAAGCTTGTAGATTAAGCTCTAAAGAGCATTATAAGTCCTTGTTTTGAGCAAAGGACAATGTACTCTTCATATATCATTTTATAGCTTAAAACTGTTTTAGCTTATTTCTATTACTTATTATTGCTTACTAGTGCTTGTTTCTGCTTATTTTATCTTATTATTGCTTAATAGTGTCAGCTTATAGTTTAGAAATCATTAGATCTAGTTTTTATATAAAACAGTTTTAGAAAAGCCAAAAATATGCTTATTGTTCTAGCTTATTGATTAGTGCTTATTTGTGGTTGAATATTGCTTAAAAGTTCTTCATATACTTAGATCTTAATCTGTTTTAAGTTTTATTGCTTTTATAAATCTGTTTTTAAGCTAAAAATGGTTTTCTTAAAACTTAAGGGGTGTTTGGCACTAGCAGTACTAACTTGAGTTAGTACTGCTGGTTTGCTTTTTACCTTTTAATCAATTTTGTTAAGCCTAAATTAAGCTTAAAAATCAGTTTATTGGAGCTCTTAAAGTTTAAAACTCAAGTTTAAGGTTAAATCTATGAATGATTTGAATCTGTGGTGCTCTTGCTTTATAATTCAGCTTATTTGATTAGATCTTCATAAGTGGCTTGTAGGTGTTAATTTCATGCTTCTTTATGTTCATTATGCAGTAGAATAAAATTAGTTTTAGAATTGCATTTGTCATTTGAGTTTTAGTCAAAATCTGTCTAAGTGTCTAAGTATCCATTTCAAAGTTTAAAATCCAGTTTTCATAGCAAATTTTAGGTTAGATTAAGTATGTTTAAGGTCTAAACAATGATAGGAATAAAGTATATGTGTCAAGCTTAATCTGTTTTTACTTTTTGAGTTTTAAAAACAACTTATTCTAGCTTAAATTTAGGGCTGCAAATAGCCATTTAGCTTAAAAAGTAAAAATCAAAAGTCATGTTTGCAGTCTGTTTTAAGTTGAATTTTTAGCTTATTATATGTTTAATTTGGTTTAATTCCAGTTTGTATTGGCTTATTGAGTCAAGTTCTTAATCTGTTTTTAGCTTTTAGTCTTTTTCTTTGCTTATTGAGTCTTATTTTTAAGTTGCAAAAGTGTCAAAAAGCCAAAAATAATAGTTAAGTCTGTCATTTTCAATTGTTTTTTTAGCTTATTTTCTAAATTAATTTTCTTAATTTTAGTTTTCATGTGTTCTTTGGATATCAATTTAAATCTGATTTGAGTTTTCAACTTATTTCAAGTGCTTAATTGTTCTTAAAGTTAGCTTAAACTTTGGTCTTAGTCTTTTAAATCTGTTTTTAAGGTCTGCTGTCTCAATAGCTTTTTAATGATTTTCAGCTTAATTCATTTGCTTATTTATAGTCTTAGTGCTTATTAGGTTTAGATTTAAGTCTGTTTTTGCTCTCTTTTTTTCTTTTAGCTTATTAAGTCCAAAAAGCCAAAACAATTTTAGCTTGAAAACCACTAAACTTGATAAGCTAAACTGTCAACTTATAAGCAGTTTTTCTAGCTTATTTTTCAGATTTGTCAAAAAGCTCTTCATTAAAGTTTTTCATTTTTGCTTATTTATAGCTTTTTCAAAAGAAAAAAAATGTTTTATAAAAATAAAGGTCACAGGGATCAAACCTGTTATCTCTCTTTCACAACACACACACACACTACCACTGCGCCCTTGGGACTTTTTCATAAACACTTTGCACCCTTTAAATCTTATAGTCATTTTCAGTTTTAGCTTATACGACTTATTTCGCTTATTTACAGCTTATTAGGTTTAGCTTATTTTCCCATTTTATTTTTCTTACATTAGTAATACTTTAAAGCATTTTTAGTAATTTTTCCAGATTTTTATAAATTAGTTTAGTATTTTTAATTAATTTTCTAGATTAAAATAGTTTTTAATTCATAAAAAATATATAAAAGTCAAAAAAATATAATTCTTTTTTCTAAAATTATTTTTAATCATTTAGGACTTTTAGATTTTAAATTTGCATTTTTAGGGATTAAATTTGATTTATTTGCTTAATTAGTCGCATTTTAGAATTCCCGTTAATGTTTTCGTGCTTAATCTTTAATTGCTTTAATTGTTTGCTTGCCTTTAATTGCTTTTTCGTTTCATTAGTAGAAATAGAATCCAAAATCAAAACTTTGAAATTATTCAAATCACGCGATCACAAACTTAAACGAGATTCTCAATTCACGCTTCGTCGGGATACGACTCGGGAAGATTTGGTCATCACTTTTCCTAAAGTGATTTTCATTTCTTAACGGTATACTATTCTTACTAATTGGAATTTGGTATTCTAGTTATATATATATATTATATATATTATATATACTATTAAACCCGTATCAAGTTTTTGGCGCCGTTGCCGGAGAAGTTGTGAAACGAATATCGGGTTGAAGTTTGAAGATTTGTGTTTTGAAGACCCTTCCTCGTGAAGTTATCGTTTTAATATTTTCTTTTATATAAAAATAAAAATACAAAAATATTTTATTTTTCTCGATTTATTTTCGTAAATTTATTAGAAAAATCAAAAATACTTTTCCTAAAGTATTTAAAATACCAAAAAAATGAAAAACAACAAAAACAGCCGTTGTGTCACTTGTGAAATCGGCTCACCTTTAGATTACAAACTTTAAGAGCCCCCTCGAGGTTTAAGGATGGGTTGATCCTACGAACTTCGTCCCGGAAAGGAGGAAAGTGTAAAACGCTTAGCGCTTACCGCTCCTCGCTTCTTTGTGCGTTTTATAGAGAGCTAGTACACTTGTTTGATTATCGGTTACAACACTATTTTTCTTTTTATTTTCTTTATTTTATTTTTAGTGCATAGCGCACCGCTCTTCATCGAATTTAATTGTCGAATCTTCCACGACTCCGAAACGTCGTAATCGTAGACGTTCCAAGCAAAGAGTCGAACCGTTTTCTCTTGAAGAGACTTCTGTAGTTACGATGGCCGATCAACGTACTATGGCGGAATTACTCCAAGCACCCACCGAGGGTTACGGAGATGCTATCGTTATTCCCTCTATTCTCGCAGAGAATTTTGAGCTTAAACATGGTCTTCTAAATCTTGTAACTTCGAAACAATTTTACAGATTTGAGAAAGAAGATCCTCATGCTCACATTCGTTGGTTTAACAAGATTACTTCCACGATTAAGTATAAAGATGTGCCTAATTCTTCGATTAAGCTTATGCTTTTTCCATTTTCTATCAAGGGGGCAGCCCGGATTTGGCTCGAAAAAGAACCCCCTCGTTCTATTCTTACTTGGGAAGACCTTGTTTCCAAGTTTATTAACCAATTCTTTCCTCCTTCCAAAACTAAAAATCTCTGAAATGAAATCACAAATTTTCAACAAAAGTTTGAGGAAACATTTAGTGAGGCATGGGACCATTTCAAGGATCTCCTTCGTGCATGCCCACATCACGATTTTACGGAATTACATAAACTTGATACTTTCTACAATGCTTTAAACCCAACCGATCAAGATTCTTTTAATGCCGCCGGTGGTAATCTTTTGACTAAAACTCCTCGAGATGCTTTGACAATTATTGAAAACAAATAGAAAGTTCGCAATTCACGAAACAAACCGGTTGTTTCCAAAGTGAGTGCAAATACTTCTTCTACCACGGCATGTCCATCGGAGATGGCCGCTCTTACTGATGTCGTTAATGCTATGTTTCGTCATGTTAAGACCTCATCTCCAGAGACCGTTAAAGCAATTTTTGAAAGTTGTGTGACTTGTGGTGGACCGCATCCCTACTATGACTGTCTTGCCACCGATGGCAACACTTTCAATGCTTCTACAGCCGCAGCAACCTATAATCAGAATCAAGAATATCGTCCTCAAGGAGACTCGAATTATCGTGCTAGCAATCAAATGGGACCACCTGGTTTTCCTCTCGTGCAAAATAATCAAAACCGTTTCAATCAAAATCATGGGTACAATCAGAACCGAGGAAATAATTTCAATCAAAGTAACCAGTATATCAAGCACCACTCAAGTTGGCCCTTCAAACATCTTCGAAACTACATGAGATCAAATGACGTTTATATGAGTAATGCAAATCAATAAGCTATATGAGGATGGAATAAAAAAAGAGATGGTATACTAGTTGAGTAGGCAGAAAAATGCGTTCAAGAATGAGTTAAGGAATGAGTTAACGAATGATATTAAGAACATGATGAGTAGTTTTTTTCAAATGAATATCGCTTCTTCTTCGGGTTCGGGTTCACTTCCTAGCAACACCGTTGCTAACCCGAGAGGTGATTTGAAAGCAATCACCACCCGAAGTGGTATTTCTTATGATGGACCTCTAATTCCACCTCCTTTCTCTCCTTTTCTCAAGGTGGTGGAACGGGAACCCGAGGTGACAAAGGATACGGTGCAACCGAGTACCGAAAACATCCAACATCCGGTAGTCTAAATTCAAGCTCCAATTGATGAGCCTAAGCCTAAACCATTTATACCTTATCCTTCAAGAGCTAACAAACAGAAGCTCCATGAAAAAGATGATAATCTAGCTTTGAAATTTGTTGAAATTTTTCAGGAATTACATTTCGAGCTCAATTTCGCGTTGCTCTTTTACTATGACGAAACTTTGCTTCATGTTTAAAAGTCTCCTTATTAACAAGAAAAATTGTTTTGACTTAGCTAAAACAACGGTGAAATGAGAATTGTTTCGGGGTTATCCTAAAAAGGTTGCCCGAAAACAAATTGGAGACCCGGCTAGTTTTTTTTCTCATGTGATTTTCGGAGATAGTTGAAGCTTAGCCTTGGCCGATCTGGTGAAGCATAAACTTGATGCCTCTTTCCTATGGAAGAAGCTCTCAATCCCGAACTTACTCCTACTGAATGATTCTTGAAACTTTCAGACAATCGACTACTAGTTCCATCCGGTATTGCGAAAGATGTTTTGTAAAAGTAGGAAAAGTTCCATTTTCGGCCGGACTTCGTAGTAGTTGATTATGTTGTTGATCCTCGGGTTCCCTTAATTCTTGGGAGGACCTTTTTGAGGACGGGCAAGTGACTTTTAGATTGATGTTTACAGTGAAGAAATTAACTTCGAGTTGATGATAAAGCCATAACCTTTAAGTTGGTCAAACTTTGAGATACTCCTACAATGATGCTGAATCGGTTAATCGAATCGATGCCATCGACGTTTCATGTGAGGAGTATGCTCAAGAAGTTCTCGGATTTTTGGATAGTTCTACGAGTGGCAATCCCACTCCGTCTTTAGATCCTATCCTTTCTACTTCTTTCCTCTCTCTCACTCCTTTTGAGGGAAGTGACTTCATTTTAGAAGAAATCGAAGCTTGTCTTACAAATGATTCAATTCCACCAGGAATTGATGATGACCGACGTGATCTGGAGGTGACTTCTTTACTCGAGAAGTTATTAAATGATGATCCATCATCTCCTCTCCCTCTGAAGAAACTTCATTTTAAGGAACTAAAAACGATTAAATCTTCTATTGATGATCTCTACGGGAGCTTGAGCTCAAGATTTTACCGTCTCATCTTGGATACGCGTTTTAAAAGAACCGATAAATTACCCGTCATAATTTCTAAAGAATTAAAAAATGAAGAAAAATCCGCCCTTTTAAAGGTTCTTAAGTCACACAAACGGGCCATTGCATGGAAAATTTCAGACATTAAGGGTATCGACCCTAGTTTTTGTACTCACAACATCCTAATGGAAGACGACTTCAAATGCAGGTTCAAACATCAAAGAAGGGTGATCCAATAATTCATGAGTTTATCATAATGAAGTTATCAACTCCTGATGCCAGATTGATTTACCCTATCTCTGATAGTCGGTGGGTGAGTCTCGTTCATTGTGTGCCTAAGAAGGGTGGCATGGCCGTAGTTGAAAATGAAGATAATGAGTTGATTCCTACAAGACTAGTTACCGGATGGCGTGTTTGTATAGATTACCGAAAGCTTAATGATGCGACTCGTAAAGACCATTTCCCGTTACCTTTCATGGACCAAATGCTAGAACGTTTAGCAGGGAACGAATACTATTGCTTTTTAGATGGATTTTCTGGATATTTTCAAATTCCAATTGACCCGCAAGACCAAGAGAAGACCACCTTCACTTGCCCTTATGGGACGTTTGCCTACCGACGTATGCCTTTTGGTTTATGTAATGCTCCGGGCACGTTCCAAAGGTGCATGATGGCCATTTTCCACGACATGATCGAGGAAACAATGGAGGTCTTTATGGACGATTTCTCGGTCTTCGGGGATTCTTTCTCGTCATGCCTCTCCCATTTAGACAAAATGCTCAAATGGTGCGAAGACACTAATTTAGTTCTAAATTGGGAGAAATGCCATTTTATGGTAAAAGAAGGCATTTTTTATTGACAAAGATTTCAAAGTCGAGATTGAGGTCGACAAAGCTAAAGTTGATGTTATAGCTAAACTCCCTCATCCGACTTTCGTCAAAGGTGTTCACAGTTTTTTAGGTCACGCCGGGTTCTATCGTCGATTTATCTAAGATTTTTCTAAAATCGCCCGGCCGATGACCCATCTTCTAGAAAAAGAAACCCCGTTTATTTTCTTGAAAGAATGTATTGAAGCGTTTAATATACTTAAAAAGAAGTTAACCGAAGCCCCAATTTTAGTTGCCCCCGATTGGGACCTACCAATTCAAATTATGTGCGACGCTAGTGATTACGCGGTAGGTGCAGTCTTGGGGCAACGTAAGACTAAACATTTTCAGCAGTTACACTATGCAAGTATGACCAGACGGATGCTCAAGTCTCATTACACGATCGGGAGAAAGAATTACGCGCCGTTGGTGTATGCTTTTGAGAAATTCTGGCCTTACTTAGTCTTATCAAAGACCATAGTGTATACGGACCACTCGACTCTTAAGTATCTTCTTGCTAAGCAAGATGCTAAGCCGAGATTGCTCTGGTGGATTCTCCTACTCCAAGAATTTGATGTCATTATTCGTGATAAAAAAGGAGCGGAAAATCTCGCGGCCGACCACTTATCGAGATTAGAAAATCCCCATCAAGGTGATCTCGAGAAAAAGGAAATTAATGAAACATTTCCTCTCGAGACCCTTGGAATTATATCTTTTCATAGTGATTCTAGTACCCCATGGTTTGCCGACATTGTAAATTACCATGCGGGGAATTTCGTTGTAAAAGGAATGTCGTCCCAACAAAAGAAAAAGTTCTTTAAGGATGTTAGGCATTATTTTTGGGACAACCGCTACTTGTTTAGGATTTATGCGGATCAAGTGATTAGGCGATGTGTTCACGGCCAATAAGCCGTTGATATCCTCGCGGCTTGCCATAATGGACCCACCGGGGGACATCATGGTGCGAACTACACCGCTAAGAAAGTTTTTGATTTCGGTTTCTATTGGCCGACAATTTACCACGATGCCCACGACATGGTTAAGTCATGTGACTCATGTCAACGTCAAGGAAAAATCTCGTAAAAAGACGAAATGCCTCAAAATGCAATTCAAGTATGCGAGATCTTTGACGTATGTGGCATCGATTTCATGGGCAGTATCCCGTCTTCTCAAGGGAACAAATACATTCTCATAACCGTTGACTATTTGTCTAAATGGGTTGAAGCAAAAGCGCTCCCCACTAATGATGCTCGAGTTGTCGTTAAATTTTAAAAATCTCTCTTCGCCCGATTTAGAACTCCTCGTGCTATAGTTAGTGATCGCGGTACCCATTTTTGCAATGACCAATTTGCAAAGGTCATGCTTAAGTATGGAGTTACTCACCATCTTTCTACCGCGTATCATCCACAAACGAGTAGACAAGTGGAGGTTTCAAATCGTGGTTTGAAACGTATTTTAGAAAGGACCGTAGGTGAAAATTAACCTCCACTAGGATTATAATTATTTACTTCCCAAAAGATTATATCCTTTGACTTGAGGAACCAATTATTTACTTTCCAAAATTAACCTCCACTAGGATTATATCAAATCCCTTGATTTTGAACACAAGGCTTATTGGGCCTTAAAACATTGTAATTTTGACCTTCAGACCGCGGGTGATCACCAAAAAGTTCAAATGAATGAATTAAATGAACTCCGGGATCAAGCTTACGAAAATTCTTTAATCTACAAAGAGAAAACGAAGAAGATTCATGACTCCAAGATTAAGAACCGCGTTTTCAACGTTGGTGATCGAGTTCTTCTCTTCAATTCTCAAATAAAGATTTTCTCGGGCAAGCTCAAAACCCGTTGGAGCGGACCGTTCACCGTTGCTCAAGTTTTCCCTTATGGTACCATCGAGTTATCTTAAAAAAAACCAGACCAAATTTCAAGGTGAACGGTCATAGACTTAAACACTATTTTAGAGGGGATATACCACCAATGGTTGTCCCGGATCTCTAAACTTTCCCCATGGACCACTAAATTCGGGGTCGAGTCAGGCTCGTGACTCGGTTAACAAAAACAAGCACTTCGTAGGTGGAAACCCATGCTTATCCCTAGTAGTATTATATTAGTATAATAATTATGAATAAGTGTGATATGAGGAGGCTCGCCTTTTTCTTTCTCGTGTTTTGTGTTTTGTGTTTTATGTCCAGGATTGCCCGGGTTTTGAAGACTCTCGTGCTCGTGGTTTTGTCCATCGATTCACTCGATCTTCAATCCTTAGCATGATTATATATAGGAATCCGATATCCTAGATCTTGTTGATTAACGTTTATCTATTAGCATAATTAATAAATGGCTTTAGATTTGCGTAGAGACCCCTTAATATTTGGATTATGCCTTGAAATTAGTATGGGGTGACAGTCTCACATTGAGGACAATGTGTAATCTATCGATTTGATTGTGCCTGCAGTCGTTGTTTTTACGTAATCCCGTTTTTACCAACCAAAATACCAAAAAATGAAAAAAATTTAAAATTTTTCAAAAATAAAATAAGTGTTTTATCACAATGTTGACTTTCCTGCTAGGTAGAATAAGAATAAATTTTGACTCGAGAAGGAGAGAGATCCGACTCTCACTCCTTTCGGGAAAGTGATTTTTCTACTTTTGGAGAAGCTGATACCTTTTCTTGCTCTACCTATGATCCAACTTTACCGTAATTGAAGAATCATTATTATGACCCAAGGGGACCATTCCCATCTAGCAATCTCCTTCTCAATAGTGATACCTTTGCGTCCACTTAATCAAGAAATTACTTACCAGAAATCAAGAAAGAGCTTAAAGTTTGTAAATCTGCTGAATCTTCAATCGATGAACCTCCCGAAGTTGAATTAAAGGGACTTACCACCTCATCTCGAACACCCAGCCCCATGCAATTTTTTAGCAGATAACAACAAGTTGCCTGTCATAATTGCCAAAGATTTGAGTGATGATGAGAAGACCGCTCTCATAAAGGTTCTTAAGTCCCGAAAGCAAGCAATTGCTTGGAAACTTTCCGACATTAAGGGTATTAACCCGGAATTTTGTTCTCATAAAATTCTAATGGAAGACGACTATGAACCAGCGGTCCAACATCAGAGAAGGGTTAATCCAAAGATCCATGATGTCATTAAAAAAGAGGTTGAAAAACTTCTTGACGCTGGATTGATCTACCCAATCTCGGATAGTCCTTGGGTGAGCCCAGTGCACTGTGTACCAAAGAAAGGAGGAATGACCGTAGTAACCAATGATGATAACGAATTAGTGCCGACAAGACTTGTAACAGGATGGAGAGTTTGTATTGATTATCGCAAGTTGAACGAAAATAAAAAAAAATAAAAAAAAAAAAAATAAAAGAAAAAAAAAAGGCTAGAAAGAAAAGATCATTTCCTTTGCCGTTCATGGATCAAATGCTTGAGAACTCGCAGGAAATGAGTACTATTGTTTCCTCGACGGTTTCTCGGGTTATTTCCAAATTCCAATTATACCAATACCAAGAAAATACCCGAACATAACACCTGCCCAGACAAACAAACACGGACGTTGCTTATCGCTATCAGCCTTGAAGCTAGCCTTTCTGGTTCTTGCAAAGCACCAGGTCATATTTCAAAGTGTGTATGATGGCAATTCTTCTCATGCACATGACTGAAAAGACAATGAGATCTTCAGGACGATTCTCGGTTCTTATGAAATTCTTTCTTTCTATGGCCACACCAATCTAGAAAAGAATCTAACAACGATGCACTGCAAGTGAACACTAACTTAGCTCTAAATTGGGAAAAAAGCCATTTCATGGTGAAAGAAGGTATCGTACTCGGACATAAGATCTCGAAGAAAGGAATTGAAGTCGACAAAGCCAAGATCGATGTGATTTCTAATCTACCTCACCCAACTACCATTAAGGGAATTCAAAGTTTTCTCGGGCATGCTGGTTTTTACCGTAGATTCATCAAAGACTTTTCAAAGATCTCTCGACCCATGACCCACCTTCTTAAGAAAAACACCCCGTTTATCTTTTCAGAATAATGCATTCAAGCCTTCCAGAATCTAAAAAAGAAATTAACCGAAGCTCCAATTCTCATTGCTCCAAATTGGGACCAACCTTTTGAACTCATGTGCGAGCGCAAACCTAAATTATTATGCAATAGGTGCGGTTCTAGGGCAAAGGATTGAGAAGCATTTTAGACCAATTCATTACGCAAGCAAAACGATGACCGAAAGCGAAATAAAATTACACAACAACGGAAAAAGAGATGCTTGCAGTAGTATACGCTTTTGAGAAATTTTGATCATATCTTATCATGAATAAGAGTGTTGTTTACACAACATTCTGCCTTAAAATACCTCTCAACAAGAAAGACGCCAAAGGCAAGATTGCTTAGAAGGGATTACTTCTCCAAGAATTTGATTTTAAAGTGATTGATACCAAAAGGTAGCTGAGAAACATGCATCTGATCACCTTTCTCATCTTGAACACCCATATAAGATGTTTTTGATCCATAATGAGATTAATAGAAACCTTCCACTTGTAGACATTGAATACAGTGGACTTCTCATGATAACCAAGTACCCCGTGGTTGCAGATATAGCAAGTTACCACGCGATGAAATTTTCTCAATTCAAAAGGAAATGTACAACTCATAGCGTCAAACACACAAAAAGAAGAAGTTTTTTCAAATGATAATTAAAGCATATACTTCTGTTAGGCGATGAATCCCTATCTCTTTCGACATATAGTTCGTATCAAAATCATTCCGAAGTGTGTCTATTTGGCCAAGAAGCTCCCTTGAAAACCCAGGTCTTGTCATGAAGGACCCACCGGAAGGGGCCATCATAGTGCAACATCACCGCTCGGGAAAAGTATTGAAAGCCGTGTTCTTTTTGGCCTACCATATATCAAGATGCTCATTCAATGATCAAATCATGTGATGCATGTCAAAGACAAGGCAAAATTTCACATCGAGATGAGATGCCTCAAAATTCTATCAAAGTTTGTGAAATTTTCGATGTATAGGGCATTGATTTTATGGGAGCCTTTTCAGTCATCAAGGAAATCAAATATATCCTCCGTAGCCGTCGATTATTTCTTTCAAGAAGGGGTTGAAGCCAAGGCGCTCCGCCACTCAACGATGCGAGAGAGTAGTTGTCAAATTTTTGAAATCCCTTTTCTCCCGATTCGGTGCACCGAGAGCTATCATAAGCGATCATAGGACCCATTTCTATAACGACAAATTTGATAAACTTATGTCTAAATTTGGTGTCACACATCGTCTTTCTACCGCTTACCATCCTCAAACTAATGGTCAAGTCGAGGTGACGAATCGTGTACTTAAAAGAATCTTAGAAAGGACGGTAGGAGAAAACCGTGCCTCATGGTCTGACAAATTAGATGATGCGTTGTGGTCATTTAGAACCACTTACAAGACTCCAATCGGCATGCAGACCCAACTGCCAAAAGCTAGTCTTTAATAGAAAATCATGTCATTTACCAGTTGACAGCTAGAACACAAGCGCATAAGTTCGGGCGCTCTAAGCATGCCAATTTTGTCGTCTCAAAACTGCGGGTGGTCATCAGAAAGCTCCATCTTAACGACACTTAACTGAGCTTCGAGATCAAGCTTATGAGAATTCATTAATCTACAAGGAGAAGACGAAGAAACTTCACGACTCAAAGATCAAGAATCGAATCTTCAATGTTGGTGATCAAGTCTTACTTTTCAACTCCCGATTAAAGATTTTCTCTGGAAAGCTCAAGTCCTCGAGTTGTCGTTCCTTTTTCAAGACAGTTACCAAAGTTTATCCTTATGGCACAGCTAAATTATCTCATACCGACGGTTCAAATTTCAAAGTCAACTGCCATCGTCTTAAGCATTACTATGGAGGGGATACACCACCATTGGTTATTCCAGATCTCCAAACTTTCCCTAAGGATAATTAAATTCAGGGATCGAGTCGAGCTTGCGACTCGGTGAACAAAAACAAGCCGTATTCGTGGAGTTCACATCCCATGCTTAAAACCTTTTCTTTCTTCTTCTATTTTCCCCAATAAATGAATGTTGTGATGTGGGGGGGGGGGGGGGGTTTTTTTTTTTTGTTTTGAGGCTGAGCATTTTTCCGTTCCTTTTGTGTTTATTGTTTGTACTTGTGATTTTTGTAGGATTGAACCAACAATTTCTGAAGCCTCTCGTGTTCGGTGTTGTGTCCCGTTTCACTCGAGCTTCCTATCCTTTGTTTGAAATTAGTTTGGGGAGATCCGATATCCTTTCATCTTATCGATTCACGTTTATCTTTGCATAATTCATAAACGGCTTAGATTTTCGTAGAACCCGACCTTAAACATTGAGGACAATGTTTCATTTTAGTTTGGGGAGGGAATCTATCGATTTGATGTTGCCTGCTTATTGTTTTGTTCTCACGTACCCGTTTTCCCACAAAAATAGCAAAATTTTTAAATTTTTAAGTTCTTATTTGTAAAAAAAAGTGTTAAGACACGAATGTAGGTTTTCCGTTGGTGAGAATAAGAAGTAATTTTTGACCCGATCGTACGTGTAGAGTTCTAGCTTTCTCCCTTAACAATTAATGATGATAGTTTGTGCTAGTCTCATGTAGACTTTAAACATGCTAGACTTGAATCATTAGTAAATAAAGACTTGTGCTAATCTCAAGTAGATTTTAAATATGCCAAGTTGGATTTTATATAGGCTAAGTATTTGCGAATCTCTTTATTAGAGATTTTAAATTGCAAAGAATAAGAGATGATAGTGTTGATTACGAATTAGGATGCTAAACAAAGTTTATTTGGAAAACTTAAAAGGCTTTATAAAATAACTTGTGGTTTTTGCTTCCGAAGTTTCTTTAAAAATGCTAATATTATACGTGTTCTCTTTAATTTTTACAAATTAGAGTTTTACTCTTAAAAGTCTAATCAACATATTTAGAGAAAAAGCTTTATCGATGAAGTCAACATCATTTGTAAATAAGAATTTTAGTTCAAGTTTATACTTTGGTTTTCTAAAACGAAATTTTTCTATTTGCAAAAATAATGTGTTGAATTAATATAAAAAATGTAGTTGGTGAATAAAAAGGATGCAAGTTATAAATCCTTAGTGTTAATAATTAATATACAAACTCCATCGCAATAAAGTACATGGGCATTTGTCGGTTCGTTCCCGATGTGACATCGAAAGAAAGGATGGAGGATGTATATTTAGGATCGGTATCATAATAAGTACACTGACTCTTGTCGGAGGCGTGGCCGATGTGTCGTCGAAAGAAAAGTGATACCGGTTCCTAGCCTAATAATGTAAATAATAAATAATAATGTTGCAAATTAGAAAATAAATAGTAAAAGTTTCATTCTCTAAAACCAAAGTATTCTTTTGAACCAAAAATTTGCAAAAGTCTACAAGGCTTTTTCATCGGAAGTTCATGCGTCTCGATTATTATTCTCCGGATGGGGTGTCAAAAGCCTTAGCACTTACCCGATGACGGTGGGATGCTAGAGAAGAAAGTCATTTATGGGGCAAGTGAACCAACGATGTCTTAGCTAAGGAGGTTTTTGTTTGCTTTGAGTTGTGATCTTACTAAGTGATTAACATATTAGCCCAAAAGGCCCATGTGTAAAGCTTAGTCGGATTTCAACTATCTAAATATGTGGATTTAATGGTTTAAATTAATTTGAGCACACACACTTAAATATATGATTTATGTCGGGAAGAGAAATTCACAAGTTGTAATTATAAGTAGTCTTAGCATCTTAGCTCGTACTTAACGGTGATCTTATTTTTAAGCTTAGTATGGGAAAAGTGAAAAATCGGGAATGATGAAGTTATCTTTTAAGACACTTTTCAAGTGCTTTTTGTTCCATGATCCTAAAAATTACCACTAAGGTAATGAAAACAATACATTATGTCAACACAAGAATAAGTTGTAGTTAGATAGTCTATCAAGAAAAATCATAAAAAATAAAAAATCTTTGAAAATGGGAAATCGGGTGTTTTATAACTTGTGATCTCTTAGCTCTCTCAACAAAAATCTTTGCTACTTTTCAAAGGTTTAGTTTGGGGAAGTTTTGAGGTATTTGGTTATAAGGCATGTAATATTGCGTGAGGACACGCAATCGTTTAGTTTGGGGAATTTTGATAAGTGTAAAATACACATATCCGTTTATACCAAAATTAACCCTAAATGACCCAAAACAGACTTAAAATGGCAAAGATATACTTGTTTTTGTGTTTTGTGTGTGCAGGTACGGATAAGACAAAAATCACAAGAAAACCGTCAAAAACGGGCAAACACGGATACAAGAACGAAAGAATGTGCAAGAGCCGGAAGCCAAAGTCAGAAAAGTCAACCCTCAGTCAACTCTTAGTCAATTCAGTCAAACCATAAAAGGACAAAAATCCAAAGTTACAAATCTAGTCCCTCAAGTTTCAAAAAGTTTCACAATTGGTCCCTATGATAAAATGGGCCTTAAACCCTTTTTACCCTTACCCGGATCATAAGCCCAAAACAAAAGCCCAATGTCCTAAGCCCATCACCCTTTTATATAAGTCTAGGGACCATTCCTGCCCAAGATAAAAGTTATTTTACACTTGGTCTTTTATTAAACAAAGACAAGGACCCAAATTGCCAACACCCTAAAGTTCAAACCCGTTTTACCCCCTTTCAGTTATAAAAAGAAAAAAAAGCGCGAAATTTTGTTTCACTATTCACCCGTCTTCCCTAACTTTACCACACAGTCAAACAAGGGGCTTTTCTCAATTGAAGGGTGATTTAGACAATTCAAGGGATGACCAACAAGATGGCAAGGACAAGTTAGTCAAATCAAGCTCCCTCATTGGCTCACTAATGCCATGTATACTCAAAGAAGCACAAGGATTGATGAAATTTACACTGAGTGTACTCACACAACTAGCACAAGGACGTCACATCAAAGGATTGCCAGCTTGGCAATCCGTGTGACTAGCAAGTGATCTAACGGCTCTAATCTATTCTCCAATGATTGGATTAATGTACGTGTGCAAATATGTGATCCAACGGCTCAAAAGAGAGATCCAATGATTAAAGATTTATACGGGTAGGATCAAGAGGAGCGTGGGCAAGAAGGCACTCCTAGAAGCTTCCTCAGATTGCTATAAATAGCACACACTCACACACATTTTAGGGAGCTCTTTTTCTTTTCTAGTTTTTCACCTAGTGTAGCTTTTAGAATTTTATTGTAATTTTACTTAAAATCAGTTGTAATTTCTTTGAAGTAATGTAATCACTCTTTTCAGTTAATGAAATTTACCTTTTCTTATTAATCCTTAGTGATAAATTTTAAAAATTTTACTTTAGAAGATATTTGAGTTATGATCTAAGCTCTCAAATAGCTCATATTAGCTCATCCAAGTCTATAAGCTTGGATTTGAGTTTAATTCAGTCCTAATCATACCTAACATCTAAAATCAGTTTAAGATTTACCTTACCTTGACTTTTGGACTTATTAAGCTTTGGAAGGGAGATCTATAATGGAAGGGTCTCCAAGGACTTATACTAGCTTATCCATAAGGATAAGCTAGAGCTTGTAGCTGCTTAATTGAGTTTGTGCTTCTGTTTAGCTGAAGCTAAAGTAAGTTTTCATTTACATTCTCATGTTCTTTATTATTTTGTTCATTAATGTTCATTAGTTAGATTGCTTATTTGCTTAGTCTATCTGCTTAATTGGGTTATTAATTATTTCATTGTGCTTTTTAGTTTTTAATTTACATTTGTTTTTTGGCTTATTAGTTATAATCTTAGTTTTGCATTTATTTGTCTTATAATCATATAAAAACCAAAAATAGTTAGCATTAGTGGCAGATCTTTGAATTTAGCTTAATTAGTTGTTAATTTGTATTCATTAAGCTTGTTTTAAGTTGATTATTGTCTGGTATTAAGGAGTTGTTAAGTAAATTTTCAATTTCATTCATAAATGCAATCTGTCAAGAGCCTTAAGGGGTGTTTGGAATAATATTGTTTGACCTCAAAAAGTCAAAATTGTGATTTTTGATTTCTTTTGTTCAGTTAGGATTTATTACATTTTGATTAAGTTAGATAATTTGGCAAGCTTTGTTAGGTGCTAAAAGTCATGTAAAGAGTTTTATCCCTTCATGCACTAGGGGAATTTATCCCCTTTTGCTTTGCTTGATAAGATTTTTGAGCTCCAAGTTTCCAAGCTTGGGTTAGTTAAAATTGTGTTCATACACACCCACTTAGGTTGTGTTAATTGCAAGGTGTGACCCTTAAGGGTCACCTGCATCATTACCCTTTAGTTCTTCACTTTGTGCATATAGCAGGAGGATATACGGTAGTTAATACTGCTGAGGAAATTTTTTTTTGCATTGATTTTAAGCTAGATTAAGGGGGACGTTTAGCTTTAAATACTCACTAAATTATAGAGTAGATATAGGTTAAGTTAGATTAAGGTTTAATTTCAAATATTCTAGCTTATTATTTTAGGTTTTTAGCTTTCAAAGTTTTCAAAAATTTTAAAAAGAAAAAAACTGTAGTAACTAAGGAGCTTTTAATTTTAGATTCTTTGCTATAGTGTGATTTTTGTTTGATTAATAGCTTATTATTGTTTGATAAGTTTTCAAAAAGCTCAGGGTTTAGTGTAGACGACCATTGTTCATTATGCTTTTTGAGTCTTTGGTTATTTGTAATAGTTCCTGTAGTTATCAACCTTTAATCTTTCAATTTCCAGTGAGCTTTATGTAATTTCTGATATGTAGGCTTGTTTTGAACTAGCTTTTGCACATCATAAGATTCTAGAACAACTTTTGTTTTAATTTGAGTTATTTAAGAAGAGTGTAAGGGTTTAGTGAATTTAAGCGTTTATGAGCAAAAAAGCTACTTTCTGAAAGCATAACTTTCATAAGTTCTTTTTGAGCTCATCTTGAGTTGTAGCGTAACTCCCTTTATTAAAAGATATTAGGAATTGTTGGCTTTCTATGTCCAAACTCTTTGTTTTTGCAAAAAGTTAAAAATTAAAAAATAGCAAAAGTGGGTTTACCAGACCTGAACCCAAGGACCTCTTGCCACACAAACATACGACTTAACACTTTGCTTCAATAGTCATTCCATTCATTCTCTCCCCCATTTAATACTAGTAGTCTTTTTCAATTCCTCTTTATTTTATAAGCCGTAGCGTATCCAGCTTATTTCAGAGCTTATTAGATTAGCTGTTTGTTTAGTTTTATCTTTCTCTTCTTCCTTGTTGCTAGTAGGACATTTCCTGATTTTTTGAGATTTTTCCCATTATTAGTTTATTTTTTATAATTTTTCTAAGATTTAAATTTTCAAAAATACATAAAATAATTGAAATAATTTTCAGAAAATACTAAAAAATAGTTTTTGTTTTATAAATTTACTTTTAGGTTTAACATTCAGTAAAATCATTTTTACACTTTTTAGATTTTAACTTTCATTTTGAGCTTTAGAAATTTTATTTAAAAATAGGATTTTTTTTAAAACTAGTAAAAAATTGTTTTCTACAGTTTTTTTGTTATTTTAGACTTTTCTAAGTTTTTAAAAATCATTTTTTCTCGTTTTTAGGACTTTTTTTGCTATTTTTTGGATTTAATTAGTTAAAATTGTTTTAATTAATAATAAATTCTAATAAAATATCAAAGAAATTAGTTTTCTTATTCTTATATATTTCTTTAGTTATTTTGGATTAGAAATTAGTTTGCATTTTTAGGACTTATTTTAGTGTAACTTGCTCTTTTGTCGTGTTTAATTTGTTTCTGGTAATTGTTAAGTGTTTAATTGTTTTTAATTGCTTGTTTTTAATTGTGCTTTTAATTAGTAGTTATAAAAAACCCAATCAATCTTCGAACCCATTCAATATCAATTATCTATATATCAAATGATTGGTGTTCAATTCTCTCAATTCGTGGGGAAAAACGGCCTGGAATTGGAATTAATACTTTCCGGATAAAACCTACGTATATTATATATAATTTTAATATTTAATTTTATTGATATACTTATTTATTTTATACATTTATTATATATTACTTATTTTATATTTTACTTATATATTTATACTTTCTTCTATATTAGTCTTATATATATTTTTATATATTTATATATTTTATAATTCTTGAAGAGTGATTTTTTCCAAAGGTGAATGGGTAATGTTCTTAATTGCTCTTTGTATTTTATATATTAATTATTTTATGTGTTGTTGAAACTTACATAATCACTAGTCCAAGTGGGTGACATACAGAAGTTTGTTATTTGAATAGCGAAATTTTGTCTTTAAAATCTATGGTTATTTACATTCGAATGAATAGGATTATTATCTCAGGTCTAGTGGCGAGTTGGATGGAACACCAAACTCTTTCGCTATGGTTCGGAGATACGACTAAAACCGTGGAAACATACCTAGTCTATACCCAGAATTTGTAATGCAGATAGTTAGGCTTGTAAAGAATTTTATATTACTTGGAGGATACTGGGTTTTTACATGGAGGAAGGGTACCACATATGAGGATCATGTGGTTTATTGGATAGAATTTTAACTCCTCCGGATGAGTGAGTTATGGCCGATTTACTGAAACTAATCAAATCTGGACTGTTGTTGGGAAAAAGGGTTTAACTTTAGGTTTTTACACTAAAGTGTTGAAATAAAAAGTTTAGCTTTGTAGTAGACACATAGACCTAACACCTCCAATTGGCCTTACTTCAATTTCTATCATAGATTTTGATTTATGGCCGTTTTCGTAAAGGGTTAAAATCAGTAAATATTCTGGTTTTGATGTTCAGGGGTAAAATAGTCTTTTCACATGGTTCTAAAATTTTTTAGAAATGTAAGGCCTGAATTTTTAGAAAGCAGATTCAAAATGATTTCTATAGGAGAAAGCCTTGTATTTTTATCCATCATGGATTAGGAGCTATGAGTTCGGGAAGTTGAGTTAATTTCAGAATTTGGGAAATTACATCTTTTCCTGAAATTTAAAACATACAAGTAACATGGGTAAAATATGAATTGAAGGACGAAACTAAGTAGATATTTTATTACATATTAAGGTCGGTTAGGAATCCAATTTGAAGGTAAGCAAAAAATAGTTTGGGAAGTCTTTATGCATTTGTCATGCTTAATCTCGGAAACTTATCTCGTGATCATTTGATTTTATTTTTATATATTGATCTTATTTATCATGCTAAGTCGCGTGACGCCTTTTAGGTGGGCTTAGAGATCTCCGCTCGTCCGATGATTCCATTTTTTCTCTGGTCTTCTTGCATAAGGTGAGTTCATAAGCTCTCACTTTTCTTTTAAAGGTTTCATAAAACTGTTTTCGGGGTGCGAAATACTGATTTTTACTAGAATACTTATGAATTTCTACACTTAAGCGTTAAGACTTTTAATTACATGGTTGATTACTTATTAACTTACTAAAGCTTGATTTGCTTACTACGTGACTTTTAATACATGGTTGATTACTTATGAACTTACTAAAGCTTGATTTGCTTACTATATGACTTTTAATACATGGTTGATTACTTATGAACTTACTAAAGCTTGATTTGCCTACTACATGATTTGAGACCATTGAATTCCTATATATGAAAACCGTGAGTTTTGAACACATTATTTGATTTGCTTTGGACACAAGTGTTTTTCAAATTGTATGTTATCCAGATTATTGACTGAATATTATTGCCTAAGTTACCGCATCTGCCACTTAAGTCCCCTCCGAATCATGAACCGTTAATTGCGTAGTAAGGTGGGTGTTTATGGATTAGATCTATTGGTATGACAATCCCGTACCGTGTAATTTAAACCATGTGCCATGTCAAACGGACGCATTTAACATTTGATTTTTTCCTGGTTGTTAGCAGAAATCTCTACCTTGGTGGGGTCATCATTGGCATTGATTTTCAATACCTGTTAAGTTCGGTGTCATGAGCTTAGTGCAATAATATATATTTTTTAGACTTGGTGAATTTGTTTCCCTTGTCTACATTACTTAAGTCTTGTGGTCCACTACTGAACATTTTTTGATTATTGAATCACTACTTGGATTTCAGAAATAATACTTTGAAATACTGTAACGTTACTTTCCTTACTGAAATATTACTTAAATTATTTCAATACTGCTTTTACTTAAACCTATGAATTCACCAACATTATTGTTGATGTTTTGCATGTATTTTCTTAAGGTTTTTATATTGTAGATGGAGCATTGAGAGCTCCGAGACCGCGGACTATATTTTTTGAAGGCTTTTACATTTAATTCCATTCGATAATCAGTTTTGAAAATTTTTTCTATCACATTGCAAATGGGACCGGTTGTAACTCTGATATTTTATAAAAATTATCGAATGGTTGACTTTTCAAAACGTCTCACTTAGAGTCGTTTTATGTAACTTGTACTTTATGCTTTGAGTGAGCCCCCCCAAAGTGGATATTCTGTTGCGTATGTGATTTTGGGGGTGTTACACCTAAGTTCTTTTGTGATAGGGGATTTTCTTATTTGTAATTATTTTTATAATGTTACGGGTTACAATTATTATGATATACACAACTTTCTTATCTTTCAACAATAACTTGTGAACATGGTAACTTTTTCTTAAAGTAATTGAAATGAAGGGTTTAAAAAGAATGAAAGGAAAGACAAATAAGGGCTAAAAAAGTACCACCACCGCTGCAATTGAGACCCAAACCATGAATCGAAACCTGCCACTAAAAGCCATATCGCTAAAAAACTACCCCAATCTAGAAAAACCCAACTCTAAAAACATCAGTCTAAAACAAAAAAATTAAATCTTTTTTTTCACTTGCATAAATAAAGGGGAAGAAGGGGTGATTGTAGAAGCAAGCATGTGATTACTTATCAAGCAGACCACAATGAAACTTGGGTATCATGTTGGTGCTTCGTTTTGAAAGTGATTATTTATTGTCGTATTCTTCATTCTTTGCATGTTAATTTTGATCTACGGATTAAGATTTTCTGTTAAAACACCAATCATATCAAAGCGGGGCACATGGAAAAGATGAACTTTGATTTTGTCAGGTGGTTGTAGAAACTTTCCAGGCGGATAAACGGTGTTAAGAAAAAAAAAAGATAGCAAAAAAAAGGAATAACCCAAAGGTTCATATCGGCAGCCTATATGTATACAGCGGCCGAAGCCTGCCCTATTTTGTCCTCCAACCTTGATGGGTTTTAGTATATTGGTTAATGTTTTAGACCTTTTATGGTATAGTTTGTACTTTGTCAGTAGAAACTTATATTTGAAAGGGTTCGTATTTGGGAATAAAAAAGTTCAAACCGACCTAGATCAAACAGAGGTGTTTTTTTTTGAATTCGACATAATCAAAACAAGCTATGCCCAAGATCATGATCAAAATCAAAGGATAGTGTTAAAACTGCGTGTCAGGGTCCACAAAGACAGTATCATCTGGTGTTGGGGTATTGACAGCTAGCATTGTGCTGACGTGAAGGCGTAGGTATCAAGGGACTTATACTGATAAGTCAAAGCTTAAAATTATTTCCTTTTTTGACAATCTGATCCTTCGATAACTATTTTGATGTTAAAAAAATTTTCTTAGTTCAAAGGGTAATGAAAATCAACTTTAAAGAGTTAATTGATTTGTGGTCCCTGTGGTATGGCCAATTTGCTTATTTGACCTTAAACTTTGAAATTGCAATGATGGTCCCTATTTTCAAGTTTTCGTTGCAAATTTGGTCCCCGGGCCGGGACCAAACCTGCAATTTGGCCAAACCATAGGGACCAAAAATGCAACCCAAAAGGACCAAACCTGCAACCTAAACTTGAAAATAGGGACCATCACTGCAATTTCAAAAGTTAGGGTCCCAAACCTGCAATTTGGCCATACCACGGGGACAAAAAATGCAATTTACTCAACTTTAAATAAGGAATATAGCTATGTCGAATATAACTTCTAAAATATATCTTTTGCTCAATGATATATGCTCGTGTATATGCTATATGTCTCAAGTATATCCGTTTTTTGAAGTGTAATGTTCAAGTCTAGATTCGTGAATAATTCTAGAAGCTCAAGAAGTCAAGACTGGCTCGACTTCACTCGTTTATTAGTGATTTTCAGTAAATATATGTGGCATTATTAAGAGAGAAAACAAGTTGAGGGGACTTGAATCATGACTCGAAGCTGAATCTTACTGCCGTTAATATTTACTTGTTTTTATCTTGTTCAAAGACGAATATTCCAAATTTCTTACCACCGGGATCTTAATTTACTTCTGTATTAACTTAAAACAAACGTATGCACATATGTAACCGTATGCGCATATGTGACCGTATGAATATGGGATAAAGTAAGCAATCACCCACAAAAGCAATATTGAGCAACGGGACAAAGATAAATTGTCGTTACACAAAGACATGGAAAACGATCTTGCTAGTGGTAACAGTCACCAACATCATCAGTGTCAACTCAGCGTCACATTAATTTTTCTACACCACCAATACACATATACTCCACTTAAACACAAATATACTCACAAAAATAAGATCACACACTCACAAAAGCAACTACATAAGAAGTCGGTCGTCCAAGACCGATTTATCCCTCTTTTTCACCCAAGACGTGTCGTCATGGGTGTGTGTAATAGGTAGAATGCGTCGTTGAGGCTTCTACATAGGCACAAAACATGTCGATCAGCCCTTCTTACCATAGTCTTATCTTCAAAAGTAATGTTGGCATGTTGCATTCAAAGGCATGCGTAGTTTATTTAACCATGCATAATCAAATTTATTATTTTTATATAAAAGTAAACTACATTTTTTGAGTTCGTGGTTTGCCGGGTCTTTCACTTACAGATCTTGTTCAAAGTCCGACTACCCGTTTCACTTTTAATCCAATTTGTCAAACACCTGCAATTTGACTGTTATTGACTATTATATGTGAGGTTATATTGGTCACTTCAAATAGTTAGTAAAAACAAAATAGCCCACCACCCTCAACATAAACACCAGTGTTTTAAAACCCGGGTTGACCCGGCCGGTTGAACCGGTTGACCCATGACCGGTTGTGTGGACCGGATGCCGGTTTTGACTGAAAAACCCGGTTGAACCACCGGTTGAACCGTGACCCGATGGCTCGACCGAGTCGATTCAAAAACCGGTTTTTAAAACATTGATAAACACTGTACATCTCCTTTTAGTTATGGAAACTAGAAGGATAGTTTGAATACTTTATAAAATTATTTACCATTTGTATATAAAAACTTATATTCGAGTTTATGTGATATCAATTTGCACACAATATGAACAAACTGTGTTAAAGTAAACAATATTAACAACAATTTTTAATTTGCAACAGATATAGGAAAAGAGAATTAGAAAGATCAACCTCACAACACAAGGTTTATAGTGGTTCTGTAACGAATCTCCTCTTCGCCCTACTCCACTCCTCGAGTACCCAACTCGAGAGTTCTCTTCACTTATGTCAAAAGCTCAATTTGGCGAGAAGGAAGAGAAACGTAAACATGTAGCTTTACACAATTTCCGACACTAAACTAAATGGTCGAGGTTTCTTAATCTAGCTAGAACTAATCTATCACACGCTTGTATTTTGACGGCCTAAAATACTAACCCACTCTTTACAAGTATTTACTCACCTAAATTACTTACAAGATTCTTCACGATCAACGATTACACATGATCACAAGAGATGAATAAATTACAACAATATTACATTGGTCGTAATCAAGTTACGTTTGCACAAGTAAAACTTCAATACTTTGTGTTATCTTGTTACTCACGAGGATTAGTCTCTTGCTCACTTTGGAGAGGAAAGATTGGATCACTTGAAAGAAATGATTATGTTGAGTAAATGATGAAAGGTTAGAAGATGTTAGAAATGTATTGGCGATTTTGGACGATAAAATGTAGTGTGAAAAGGTAAGAAATCTGTGAGAATACGGTCCAATATTATATAAGGCATGGAAGGATAGCAGAAAGCAGTGGTGTTGACAAACCAATGACTTGAGCTGGTTGGTCAAACTGTGTATCTGAATATGTGACCTGTTTGTTCTGAAATGTATGGTTTATGTGATTTTATGTGTTTATGCGAGCTTATAAGTGTTTGTGTGGGATATATGTGAGATGTATATCATCCATTCGAGCTGTGTTCGTCTCTTGGGATGGATTACGTGGTTGAATTTTGTGTATGTCATTTCGTTCACTTTTGGTGACAAGGAAATGATTATTGAGATTTTAACGTTTTGTGTTAAATGTGTAAGTATTATTACGTATACGTATAGGTTAAACTAAGAGAAATGAGTTATTTGATAGAGAAATTTCATTTTAATCACTTATAGTGATAATGGAATTGGTGGGTATTTTGAGAGAATTGGTTTGGTTAATATGTGGATATCTAGGTGTTGGATTAAAATGAGAAGTGTGTCATTTGTAAAATAAATGAGTTTGTTAAAATATGAGAGTTTTTGGAAGACTTTTTATTTTTAGAAAGTGAATTTGGAAATGAAAAGTTATTTTAGAAAGTTGTTTTCAAGCAAAATGGTTTACACCAAATTAGCTATAGGTTTTATAAAACTTTAAGTATACAAGGATAATTAATTATTTAATAATGGAATATATATATATATATATTATATATTATATATTTATATTTTGGCATGAATAGTATATCCGAATTTGGAAAAAAAAAGAAAAAAAAGAAAAAGGAATTGTATTGGACAACAAATTCTGTTGGACTTTTATCTTAATTAATATTGTTGGCTATAATAAAAAATAAACCCAAACCCCTCCTCCCCTTTTTATTCTATTTTCTTTTTTTGTCGATTGCCGAATTCAGAGAAAAAAAAGAAATTTTTTTAGGGGGGTTCTTCTTAAGGTAAAATTTCTAATTTATGTTCAATTCTAGTTATAATTTTCAATTTTAGTAATCTTAAAACTTGATGGATTAAGATTTATTAGGATTTATATATTTAGGGTTCTTAAGTTTCTAGAAGTTATGAAGTATAAGATCATGTTTTGATCATTCGTTTGATTGTTTACATGATTGGGATTGTCGTTTAGGGTTTGATCATTTGTTAAAGTCGTTTTAATTCACTACAGAAATTTAGTCAGACTTGTAGAGGTCATAACTCGGTCATAAAAGATCAAATAAATAATTTACAAATACTGGGGAGTAACCTTTAGTAGAGAGTCTACTTTCCAGGAAAAGTTGGCTCCTCATGAGTTTTTTTATGGTCGGGAAGGGGGTCTAAAGGGCATTGACAAAATTTAGTGGGTAAAACATTGACGATTTCAGTTTTGGTTTTTATTTTCTAAAAATACTTAGACATCTAGTTAGAGGATCTAAATCCATGGAACTTAGTTCAGATATTTTGTGTCCTTTAATTTTTGCTAGGTCATAGTGATGGTCTAAGTTGGTTAACCTATGTCATACTTTTAGAAGGTCACGATTTTGACGAATTTTGGACACATTGGATTATAGAATTTCTAAATGTGGTATTTGTTAAAAGGGTAATAACTTTGGGGTGTGCGCTAGGAGAGGTTACATTATGACTTGTATGTAGCATGGTGAATTTTTGTTTGAATTATTGATAGTGTTTAAGTGGGTATCGTTTAGGGCAGTGTAAAAAGCGAGTATAAAATTTTGGCTCAAAACCAGAAGTTTAAAGTTTGTGTATTAAAAATATAATTGGGCATATGTAAGAGTTGGAAAAAGGGTTGATCGAGTATAGAACTATGATAGATTAGTATAGATGTCCCATCTAGTTGAGGTTACATCCTTTTCGGGTTGGAATTACCATATTGGTGGTATCTTATTGTGTGCTTAATGTTTAGATGTCAGTGAAGTATCTATGAAGCTTTTGTGGGAACTTGTGGAAAGCTAAGCATCAGGTGAGTTTCATAGTCCCGCTTTTTAATGTTTTTAAATTGGGATGGAAATGATGCTTGTGTTTTAAAAGGTTTTTGAATTGCTGTGATTATGTGTTAAATTGAGTGATGGTCAATGGTGACTGTTTATGACTTTGGTTGCTTGATGTATGTGTTATTGAATTGGTTCGGAGGGGTACGCACTACCCATTGGATCGGGGGTTTTTTTTTAAAATCGTTCCTACCTATGTGGGGTCAGGCTTAATTATAGCTTCTTATGGTAGACTTTTTAGGTGCGTAAGTGATTTTGGATCGGGGTTAGCGTTCCCTACTACAATGGTGATATTTGTTGGATCGAGGGACACGTTCCGTTCCCATGTTTGTGATTGGATGCATAATTGTCCTATATGGTTTTGATATAACAGTAATTGGATTTAAAAGCATTGATTGTCTGGTCTTAAAACCCTATGACTCTCACCAACCGTTGTGTTGACGTTTTTAAGCATCATTTTCAGGTGTGAAGTCATGAGGATTCTTAAGATAGTGAGAAGTGGCTAGAAAGAGGACTTAGATGATCTGAAGGTTTATAGTGGGTGTTTAGCATTGTATGGATATTATTTGCATGTTCTCTTCATTGTCGATACTTCCTTTTCATCAATAAAGACGCCTTTTATGTTTTGCTTAGTTATGGGTATTGTTATGTCACTTTGTGTTTATACTTATATACGCCCCTTTATTGTATGCATTTTAGTATTCTCTATATAGACGCCATTGTGTTGTGATGATATCCATTCTCGTTATGCCTCGCGTTTCCGCCTTGGCGGGGTGTGACAGATTGGTATCAGAGCCTGTGGTTATAGAGAACTAGATGGTTGAGCCTAGACTATAGCTTAAGGGTCCCTCATATAGTTGTATTTTAGGGCATAAGTGTTTGTGTAGTATTTAACCGTATGTCCCTGCTACCTAAAAGCTTTGAAATTCTTTCTATTTTGAATTACTACTATATAATATGAAATATATACTTTTTCATTATGGGGATCTAATAGTATATACCCCTTTGTTATTGTTTTAGTCATGTCTTCCCCTACCCCTAGGAGATATCGTTGGGAGATTGTTTACCTCACTGGACCCGCGAAGTTGGGGAACTTTTGAGAGAGAAAAGTCAAACCCAAGCGAGGCCCAACATAAGTTTATTTCGTTTTCTACCTTGATGCGTTGCTATAATCGAGGATTGCTTTTATATTTTGGGTCACGATGTGACTTCTGTTTCGTCTGGTCGATTGGGATTTTATGGTTCGTTAGATGGATTATCATGTTTGAGTTATATTTGGATTATTATTAAGTGCTATGTGGTAGATGTGTGTTATCATTGAGATGTGTGGTCTTGGAAGTAAGTACACGTGAAGTATGGGAGCAAAACAGGGTGCTGGCTGGTTTTGGTATTGGCGGGAGAAAAGTTATACAAGTTGGGTTGTGACAGAGAGAGGTTGAAGATGATTAAGGGGATGTTTGGTTTGTGTACAAGAAAAGCCCCTCCACATCTTTCTTCTTTTCATTCCCTTTCCTTCTTTTATAAATGAAGTTTCCCAAATTTGCATAATCAGCCCTTGTGGTTTATATAATAATATAACTTAGGGGTTTGGCATTTTTGACCCCTCAAGTTACATTTTTCTATGCTTTTTCTTCTCGGAGTTGACTTGACTTTGATTGGGCTTCGCCTTCACACACTTTTCCATCCCATGACTGGTTTTGTTGCTTTTTGCTTGGCTTTTCGTCTTTTTGTGAGATATCCGTTCCCTGCACAATACAAATGCAAACATACAAATACAATGTATTTTTGGTATGTTTTTATTCTTTTAAGTTCGTTTTAAATGGAAAATGGCATGTGTAATTAAACACATATCATCAATCTTAGCTCGATCGACCTTAATTCCCGACTTGGAGATTTTATGTCCAAGAGCAATGCCTTCCTTAACCATGAAATGGCTTTTCTCCCAGTTTAGAGCTAAATTGGTCTCACCCCAAAAAATATATTAAAACGTGTAAAACGGGGCTATGAAACTCACCTTGATGTTAAGAACGATTATAGTAGGCATCAATTCACTTGATGATGAAGAATGATGTCAATAGGCATCTAATAGCACAATACGAACTAAACATCGTGCTTGACCGAGAAGATGCAGCTTAACTTAACGGCTAAGTCCCACTAACCTAGGATAATGAATCTGGGTTTCCCGATGAATGATTACATCAACGTGACACGTTGATAAAAGATTTAGATTTATCGTTGTAATGGTTTGGTGGTTGGTTAAATAAATAAATTGAAAATATACCCCAAAGTGTGTAATATATATACTTTATATATTACGTATGAAAAATAACCCTTATATGCTTCATACCGTGTGTTATATCACAAGGACAATTAATCCGAAGATTAGTGAAAAGTATATAATAATTTGTCATATTTATATAAAAATAGTTGAATAAATAATTAAACCCAATTATTTCACACAATTCAATGGTAACAGACTAAATAAACGCATACAATGTCTTAATGTTAAATTAAACAACCAATTTGAAATCGATTATAACCATTATAAATTATTATTAATTATTTTATAAAATAAATTTCGTTTCTTTGACAAGCGTTCTAAAACAATCGTCTTAATGTAAAATATTGCTTTCACCGTTTCCAGGTTATTGTTAAATTATAATTTTAATAAATTTTAAAATAAACTTTAGCCCTTTTTATTGGTTTATAACATAATATAAACTTTAAGTGAGGAAACGAACTAAAGAGGATGCGGGGTCTCGTAGGAGTACCAAAGCATATGAGTCAAAATTTAGTGATACTTTAGTAGTATGTGAGCTTCTCGAAGTGATTCTCATGATAGTGTGGGTTTTACCCCTCGTCATAGAATAGGATTTCGTATGGAATTAGTATAAGGAGCGACGCCGATTTGCAAAGGCTTGTGTCGTTTGATGTCTTTAGAAAGGCAAGAGGTCTGGAATGATTGCAGGAGTTGCAAGGTGAGGGTTGGTTTGAATGGTAACTTGTTGTGGGAAGCATCTGTATTGCTTGGTAGGAAGAAAGGTGGGTAGTTTAGAATGTGCATAGATTATCTCGAGAAGAGTGAGATAGAAAATTCATATGTGATGTCACCAATGGAGGGTGCACGGGGATGACGTAGCTAAGACTGTTTTTAGGATGCATAATGGACACGTTAAAGTTTACGGCTATGCCTTTTGTGTTAACCAATGCACCAGCTGTTTTCATGGAGTTAATGAGCCGGGTGTGTATGGCCGTATATAGACAAGCTAGTTAACGTATATATACCTACGATATTTTAAACTGACCCAAAGTCTAAGGAGGAGTACAAATTGCACGCGAAGATGATCGTGGAGTCACTGAAGGAAGAGAAGATGTACGTGAAGTTTTCCAACAACGTGGAAGCGGAGCAAAGAGGAAGCTATCTAGATGTGGAAGGAATCAAATGGGTAATGAGCCGATCTTGGCATTGCCGGAAGAAGCTGACGATTTTGTGGTATATTATGACGCGCGAAGCAAGGATTTGGAAGCATGCTTGGAAAAAAAGAGAAGGTGATTGCTTATACGTCGCGACTACTGAAGGTTCTTAAGAAGAATTGCATGACTAACATGATAGGTTTTGCCTTATAATGCTAGAGGCATTAAGTGAACGAGACGTGGAGAGTGATCTATATGGATCATGAACGTTTCTAACACACTTTCAATCAGAAGGATTGAACATGAGGTAGAGTTGATGGATGAAGTTATTTAGTGAGTACGGTTTTGAGGCCAAGTACCATCTAGGAAAGGCAAATGTAGTTGTTGAATCGTGGAGTAGGAGAAAGAGTGAAGCCAAGAATGAGTTTTGGATTGACGTATGACGATCCAAGCTAAGATCGAGAAGGGATGTTGGTGGTATAAGATGTAACACCCCCAAAAATGTGACGCAGCGGAAATATGTCAGGGAGCGTTACTTCATAATACAACAGCACAAGATACAAGAGAACGACCTCTAAAGGTGTCGTTTGTAAAACAATCTCGTTGATTTTCTGAAATCAAAATAAAAGTTGTCCCATAATTGCATCACCATGAAAACTTGAATGTAAAGACTCCAATGCACATCAAATAATCCAAGCATCTAATTCACCTGAGAAAAACATGCTTAAAAGTGTCAACATTAAAGTTGGTGAGTTCATAGATTAGTTTAAATATGAATGTAAGTTTCAACAAATATATTTATCCACTGTGTCATCACAGTACCATGTAAAATATTTATAAAATATGCACGACCCATTTTATGTTACCAAAAGTACCAATCTTATCCCAAAGATTTTTATAAATAATGCATGACAAATTTAACGTCACCAAAATGTTCCAAGTATGTATGTGTCGGGGGGCCCTGTAGTCCCCAACATGATCCGACATGTTATAACGTTCGTTCCCAGTGATAGCTAGTCACCCAAACGGGGGTTGTCAATCCCGAATAGATCTATTTTATATCATTCGCGTGGACATCACGCTATAATGTTCGTTACCTGCGATAGCTTAATCGCCTGAACAGGGATCCACACCCGAATAGATCTATTTCATAACATTCGCGCTCACCCTCCAAGTGATTTACAGTTCATGACGCTGTGACGTAGACTTGTTGTATGTACCCGATTCGGGCAGTGATACAAATAATGTGTTCCCATCATGGGTGTTCCCTCCAAGAACACCCGGGCATGTAATGCTTGTTGGCCCCGCAGGCGCCAAACAAATCGTAATCCGAAAATCATTTCAAATGTAAAGTATGCATTTGTGACCAAAAAATAAAGCCAAATAATGTATCCCATAGTAAACTATGCATATAAGTATCTAAACCAATTTAAAATCAATCATGTAAATGTGTTTGTAATGAATTGCAAAATCAAGTATGTGAACCAAGTGTGTAGAATAGTATGTAAAAGATATTGTGAACAAAAATGTAAACAAGTTATATTGAGCATGTATTCTCCCCCGAGATTTGTAAAGTAAATGTAAAACAAGTGAAAGAGGGGCTATAAACTCACATCGATGATGAAGAACGTTTTGCCGAAAAGGCATTTAATATGCACAGCACGAACGGAAAGACCAGAAAGGCTCGACCGAGAAGTAGTAACTAATCTCAACAGCTAAGTCCCACTAGCCTAGGATAATGCGTTGCGGTTTATCTTAACGGCTAAGTCCCACTAGCCTAAGATAATGTATACTTGGGATTTCGGATGAATGAGTACCCCAACGCGACACGTTGATAAAAAGATTTAGATTTAAAGTTATAATAGTTTGGTGGTTGGTTAAATAAATAAATCAAAAAGCATATGTAATTCATACGACGAATCGTATAGCAGAGTATGTAATATATCCCGTATATATTACATATGAAAAATAAGTAAGTATATAATTCGTATGATGAATTATATAATAGATCAACAATCAAAAGAATAATTTGAAATATATAATACTTTGCAAATTTTATTTAGGAAACGTGAGTAAATGATTACACAAAATGATTCGACACGTTTTTAGAAAATCACCACTTAAATAAATGAAAGTTCTTAGCGTAAAAGTAAACGTACGTTTTAATGTTATAAATCATGCACATTATGTTCTTAAAGTTTTCACAAAGGTTATGATGTAAATTTTCAGTCGACAATTATAAAATACAAAATAGTCTTTTATAATCTAGTATATTGTTTCCCTGGACTGTTTGCTAAAATAGTTATCCCATTTAAAAAGTATAGTTTCCGTTTGTTTATCCGGTTATTGAAATATTACAAACTAACAATCTTAAAATTTATATAACTTAACCTTTTTCAATCTATTTGTGTTGCAAACCCAAACACCCCCTTAAGGTTATTATAATAGCAAAAGTGAAGATAATAAATAAAGTATTTATTTAACCATTCCACCATTTAGATCCGGTTTTTAATATTTACAAAACTTTGTATTATATTTATTAGTCGATTTTTATATAAACCAAACGCTCCAACTACATAACCAAACAAACACCCCCTCATGTTGTTTTCTGCCCAACCAAACGCGCCCACTGCTGCTGACCCGGACCCCAAACGCACCCTTGTTTCTATAAACAAAACCAAACAGCCCTTTACGGCTCACCCGAGACAAACCAAACAAAACCAAACCCGACAACATCTTCCCCCTACTGCTGCCATTAAACGATGGAAATACAAACCAAACGCGTCCCTAATCCGTATATCAGTCAACCACACGCACCCTGCAAGGTGACTGTTGAGCCAAACGCACCCTAATCGGTGCCGAAACAAAACAATCACAGTCTCTGCTGCTGACCCAGACCCGCCTCGCCGCCCACACTTCCCGACCCCACTCACCCCCCCCCCCCCCCGCCCACCCCCTCCCCCCCCGACCCCCTCCCCAGCACTACCTCACCCTGCCTCCCCTTCCCCTCAACGCGGCCAACCCCCCAACTCCAAAACCACCCCTCACCCCCTCCCCCAAGCCCCGCCCAACAACACCCCACACACCCTCGAGGTGCGAGACCAACTCGACACACTCCTAGCTGTTACCCCACGAAAAACCAACGCACCCTTGTCTGTGACCATTCGAACGAACGCACCCCTTGGGTGTTATAAACCCAAACAAACACTCCTTTTTTTTGTAGCTTCTAAACCTCCAAAGCAACACCCTTGCCGGTGGTTTTATAAAGCCCCCCAACCCGCCAATGCCTATCGACAGCCACGCAGCATCAATCGCACCGCTAAGTGTGCGGTCAATGAAATACAACGTACAATCTGCTATAACACCGTCGACCCGACCGCACCCTGGAAGTTGTCAGTGTGGGCGTCGGTGTGATGGTGGGCGATGATGACGAGATGATGATGACGATGGGGTGATGAAGGTGATGGGGTGGATGTCGTGGATGGGATGATGTTGACGAGGATGGTGATGAGGTGGTGTGGAGAGGGAGAAGGTCGTGGCTCGGCTGGAGTGGCCGGAAGTATCGCCGAATAATGGTCGGAAAAAAAAGGAGGCGCCGGATTGTTTATAGAGAGAGAGGGAGGATGTATAACATTTAGGTTTAATAAAAATGAACCCTACTCTTCTATATTTATAGCAAAAGAAAGTTTCAAAAAAATGATAAGTGATTATTAGTTTAAGGTTTGTGTTGTAAATATTGTTTCAGGGACCAAAGGTGTAACTTTTGTAAATTAATGGTTCGGGTCTCGTTTTGGCCATTTAACGGATGATTTAAAATACGAAAGTTGCGCCATCATTTTCTAAATAATTTTGCCAACAAAATGAGTATCTATATGACTATAATTTTATAAATCTTTTATAAAATTTAAATAAAATGTTCATCATTTATTTGCGTGTCTCTGACAATCTTTGTCCGTAAAATGAACTTTAATTAAATAATTGCATTTTTAAATAAACATTTTTGAGTAACATGATAAATAACTTATTAAATACCTTTATTTAATAAAAAGTGATAATTTAATATAATTAAATAATACCTTTATTTAATAAAAAGTGATAATTTAATATAATTAAATAATTTTTATGCCGGTACGCGGTTTTCAAAATTTTCGAGGTGTCTTCTCGTTTTCGTTTCAAATAAGTTGAAAAATAAACGTGTAAAGGAGAGATGAGTAATAATAAATATGATTTATTATTTAAATGTGTTTCAAAAATTTACCGGCTACGCGGTATTCGTTATTATGTGGTCGTAAAATGTCAAAAAGCCAAAAGTCAAGTCCGACCCAAAAAGTCAAAGAGTAAAGTAGTAATTTAAAATTCCGAAAATTACCGGTTGTTACACTGTGTGTGTTAGGCTTGCTCTCTATTTATAGCCTTGGAGTGAAGCTTCTAGGAGTCTAGCCCGCTCCTCATCCATCTGATCACGACCCTTCATTAATTTACAATCATTGGATTCCCATTCATCACCGTTAGATTAAATGATGAGCACACGGATTGCCAACGTGGCATTCTGTGTGTCAGACCTTTTGTACTTCTTTTGGCTAGGATTTAGTGTAAAAAAAACTTGTCCTTGTGTGTTTCTTTCATATATCCGCGTGTCCCTTCTTGTGGGTTTCGACCAATGAGAGGCTTTTATGACATCTAACTCTGCCACATCGTTGCTTGGTACTTGAATTGATGAGCTATGTCCTTAATTAGAATTAACCCTTTGATTAGAGGTGGGTTAATTCACGAAGACGACGATGAACAGTAAAAAGCTATTACTCGCGTTTTTTTACTTTTAAACGTTAGATTAGGGTGTTTGACTTGGGGAATTGGGTCGTTGACCTGGGTTTTTTTTATAAAAAGAAATGGGATTGGGCCGGGTGAGGTTTGGGCTTGGTTATAAGAGTTAAGTTATAAAGGGATAACGACCGTTATCTCTTATATTATAAAGAGATAACGGTGTTAGGGCTTTAGGGACTTTTGGTGAAATTAGATTTAACATTTAGGGCATTTTAGGTATTTTGAGGATTTTGTCTTTTTGTGGTTGACCAATGTTGACCAAGAGTTGACTTTATTGACCATTGATAGCAATCTTCTGGCTCTTTTGCACTCTTTTTGTTCCCGTGTCCGTGTTTGTCCGGCTTTGACCGTTTTCTTGTGATTTTTGCAACATCCGTACCTACACAATCACAAAGACAAAACAAGCAATATACAAGTATTTTATGCACAACTTTATCTTTTAAGGGCTATTTTTGGTATACAAATGATATGTGTTTTCACACATATCAGTGATATTTTGCTGGTCTAAGTTTATGTGGATGATATCATCTTTGGTTCAACAAAGAAGGAGCTATGCATTGCATTTGAGAAATTAATGCATGAGAATTTTTAGATGAGTACAATAGGAGAACTTACATTCTTCTTGGGATTACAAGTGAAGTAGAAGAAGGATGGCATATTTATTAGTCAAGATTAATATGTTGATAAAATTTTAAAGAAATTTGGGTTTATAGAAGTCAAGACTGTAAGCACACCAATAGAAACTCAAAAGCCTCTGCTCAAGGATGAAAATGGTAAAGAATTGGATGTTCATATGTATAGGTCAATGATTGGTTCACTGATGTATCTTACATCTTCAAAACTTGACATCATGTTTGTAGTATGTGCCAGTGCTTGATACCAAGTCAATCCAAAGGTTTCACATCTTCATGTTGTGAAAAGGATTTTTAGGTACTTAAAAGGTCAACCAAAATTAGGCCTTTGGTATCCAAAAGATTCTCCTTTTGATTTGGTAGCATACACTGATAGTGATTATGCTAGAGCAAGCTTGGATAGGAAGTCTACAACATGAGGTTGTCAATTCCTTGGATGTAGATTAATATCATGACAGTGCAAGAAACAGACAGTGGTTGCAAATTCCACAACAGAAGTTGAGTATGTGGTTGCTTCAAGTTGTTGTGGATAAGTGCTTTGGATTTAGAATCAACTACTTGATTATGGGTACAATTTTATGCATACCAAGATCTTTATTGACAATAACAATACTATTTGCAAAATTAAAAATCCTGTTTTTCATTAAAAAACAAAGCATATAGATTTCAGACATCATTTTATTAGAGATTGTAATGAAAAGAAATTGATTCAAATGATGAAAATCCATACTGACAAGAATGTCGTAGATTTGCTTACAAAAGCTTTTGATGTAAGTAGATTTCAATATTTGATTGTTAGTATTGGAATGCTGAATCTTTAAAGTCTTTTATCTCTTTATGTTTTTGTAGAGTTTTGTATGAATTAGTACTGTTATTGTTAGATATTAGAAAAAGACTCGGTCACCCCGTGTATTGTACCATTTATCGTAGCTCGTAGTTTAACGTTTAATATGTAATGTTTGGTAATGGACCGGGCTATAAAGCCCAACGTGCAAGCCCATATCATAGCCTAATGGCTGATTTTGTAAGCTACTATATAAGCCTCTTTCTTGCCTTGGAAGAGGTGGTTAGTCATTTCATTATACAAGTTCTATTTTCTCTCTCTAGAAAGTTTTCTCTCCCACTTTCTCTCTCTAAACTTGGCTAATCCATCTATCTTCCATTGTGTTATGATTTCTAATATCCTACAATTAGTATCAGATCTCATGGGAAGATTAGATCATTTGTGTGTGCGTTTTAGTGCTTGGTTTAGATCAAAAGTTGAGTTTTAGGAGGTCTTAGCTCTTGTTCTTGAGTTTCATTGATTTTCACGTTTATGGTGTTAAAAGTCATGTTTTTGTAGTTGCTATGGACTTCTAGTACTCAGTTGTGCAAAAGAATCCAAGTCAAAATGTTCAAAAGGGTGACTTTTAGTTGTTTTAAGGTGTAAAAGTTCGTATTTCAACGTAGCAGTTTGGTAATCTGCTTGGAGTTTATTGTAGCGGTTTGATCTACTGTTCTGGCGGTTTGTCAGGAAAGTACACTGTTCTGGCAGTTTGTCAGATCATACACTATTCTAGCGGTTGGTCGTTCTTGAAAGCGGTTTGTCTTATTAGGCAGAGGTTTGTCAGTAGCGGTTTGTCTTCTAGTGTAGCAGTTTACTAGTAGCGATTTGGTAATTATAGCGGTTTGATCCGTAGCGGTTTACAGGTTTTTGAAGACTTTTTCTCATAGCGATTTGGGAAACAAACCTCTGCCAATTTCATTTCTTGGTAGCGGTTTGGTGTTTCTTCTTCATAGCGGTTTACCATTTCTTTCTAGTAGCGGTTTGGCAGATTAACTTCGTAGCAGTTTATCATTAGTAGCGGTTTATAGGTAGCGGTTTGTTACAGGTTTTTGAAGATTTTTCACAAGGTCTTTTGGGAAGCAAACCTCTGTCCATTTTCATTCTAGGTAGCGGTTTGGTATTTATTCTTTGTAGCGGTTTGATAGTAGCGGTTTGACAGTAGCGGTTTGGTACACTGTTTGCCACTTAGACTATTTCAAACTCGTAAAACGTAACAAACTCAAACAACAAAAAACTTTAACAAACATCACCACTTTTAACACATAATCACTAATCATTGTTCGATCAACTTAAATCATTTCACAATCAATTAAGATGGCTAATCTTTCGGAAGATATCCAATGTGCCGGTTCCGATACCCGACCACCTATGCTTGATAGGACTGAGTTTGCATCATGGCAACAACGTATTCGATTGTATTGTCGGGGTAAAGAGAATGGGGTGAACATCTTGAAGTCAATTGATGAAGGACTATTTCAGATGGGGACTATTAGAGACACACTTGCTGAAGGAACAGAAGGTGCCCAACAACTTGGTCCTGAACGAGCTCGAGTCTATTCGGATCTTTCACCTGAAGATAAAGGTATAACTCTAACATTCGGGCAACAAACATCCTACTTTAAGGGTTGCCAAAGGACATCTACACTCTTATCAATTATTACACTGATGCAAAGGACATATGGGATAATGTGAAGATGCTCCTGGAAGGTTCGGAATTAACAAAAGAAGACTGGGAATCACAACTATATGATGACTTTGAACACTTCCGTCAGAACAAATGAGAAACTATTCACGACTACGATGTTCGGTTTGCCAAACTCATCAATGACATGCGGAACATCAAGATGACCATGTCCAGAATGCAACTGAATTCTAAGTTTGTTAATAACATGTTGCCTGAATGGGGTAGATTTGTAACAGTAGTGAAATTGAACAGAGGATTGAGGGACTCCAACTATGATCAGTTGTATGCTTATCTGAAGCAACATAAGGCACACGCCAATGAGAACAAAATGATGTTGGATCGATTTACTCAACACACTGTGGATCCTCTTGCCTTGATGTCCAATGTTTCACATCAGCAGTACTATTCATAATCCTTTACAACTCCACCATCCACATATGTTCCACTACACTTTGCTGCCAACACTCAACTTGATTCGGGACTCTTTCCAACGGACAACTTAATTAAGAACTTAACCAACACAATTGCCCTACTCACCTAATCATACAAAACATACCTACCTCAAACAAACAATCAACTCAGAACTTCATCAAACACAAGGAACCAAGCCACAGTTCAAGACAGCAGGGTTGTTGTTCAGAATGTTCAGGGTCGACATAATAGAGGTCAGGGGAACAATGCACAGGGTGTAGGTGCAGCTGGTTATGAGGGAGCTCAGAATAGAGTTGGAATGCAAATCCAGGTCAAGCAAGGCAGATTAAGTGCTATAACTGCAACGGTATAGGCCACATAGCAAGGAACTACACTCAGCCCAAGTGACCACAGAACTCAGAATACTTCAAAGACAAGATTTTGCTGATGCAAGCTTAGGAGAATGAAGTGGCACTAGATGAAGAGCAGTTGTTGTTTATTGCAGGTGGACAGGACAATGTTGTTCATAAGGATGTGGATGAGCAACCAGTTTAAGATCTAGCACTCAATGTAGATAATGTGTTTCAAGCTGATGATTATGATGCATTTGACTCTGATGTTGATGAGGCTCCTACTGCACAGACTACGTTCATGGCAAATCTCTCATCCGTAGATCCTGTTTGTGATGAACCCGGTCCGTTTTATGATTTGGACATTCTATCTGAGGTACACGATCATGATCACTATCAGGATGTTGTTTGTGAACATTATGACGTACACGAGATGCATGACGATGTACAACCAAACTACATTGTTGACTCGCATGCTGATTATACGAGTAATAGTAATATGATTCCGTGTGATCAGTATGTAAAGGACAACGCAGTGCCAGTTGTACAAAGTAATGTATCTTCTGTACCCAATGATGCATACATGATGATATTAAATGATATGCATGAACAGCCTGCCCAATATGCCTCTGTAACAACACAGAACAATGTAGTTAATAAATCATTGACTGCTGAACTTGCGACATATAAGGAACACGTTGAACTGTATGAAAGACGGGCCAAGTTTGAATTAACAGAAAGAGAACAAAAGATTGATGAACAATTAAGAATAGTTATCACTGACCGTAATATTAAGGAAGAAAATTTGAAAAAGAAACTTCATTCTGTAAAAAATGCAACTTTTCTCTACCATTAACCATAACAAGTCAATGGGAGAAGAAGTTTCGTCTTTGAAAAAGGATTTTAAACAGAAAGAAAACAAATTCCTTGAAGAATTTTTGGACATGAAAGCTTTAAAAGAAAAGGTCGAGGATAAATTATACAAACAAGACCAGTCTCATCAAACAGTTCACATGTTGTGCAAACCAAAGCCTTATTATGATGAACAGAAAGTGCTCTTATTAAGATTTGAAAACAGAAATCAAATTGTAAAGCCATTGGCCTACAAAAAGTATCCCTTTGTCTCCCCTTGTGGCACACAGCAAAGCTCAGGCTGCTGGTATAAATGGTCATGAAATTATTCAAAAAATCAATCATTGGTTCCCGGCATGTGCACAAAAACTCAGAGGATTAAACCCTAGAAGATAGTGGGAAAAAATTACACTAGGAAAAGGAAAATTGAATGGACCAAAAATATGGAATGACAAAATGAAAGACCCATAGTGTGTGAAAAAGAAAGTTAAGATTGCACCACATGATTACTCGAAAGAGAATTATTTAGCGACTTTCATACCACGAAAACAATTGACCCCCGAGCAGATATTTTGGTCCAAGGATCTCATCAAGATGAAAGCAGAAGCTCTCAAAGAGCAGACCACAGTGACAAGTTTAAATTAAACCCTTTATATATATTAAATATATATAATATATAAATATATAATAAGAATAAAAAATGTCAATGATAAATATTCCGTAAGGCTTTTAAAAGAGATTTACTTTTATCCAAAGTAAACTCCACAAAAACTTTCCCAAGTCGTGTCCCGTCGAGGCGTGAATTTGAAAATCGAGAATCGGTTTGGGAATTATGCTTGAATAATCAAAGATTTGAATTGGTTATCTATTTCTACAAATAAAATGCAAAAACAAGTAAAGAAAACCTAAAATATGAAAGCAATTTATATTAAAACATAAAACGGGAACATAAAAACGCGACTTAAAAAGTAGTGCATGTAGTTGAAAACACCTAAAATTCTCTCTTCTATGGGCGAAAAAACGGCTCCCTCTATTCCATCAATTTTGATCGCATAATCTTCTTCTTTCTTGATCCGAATATCATATAATACTCTTGTTTAATCTGTTAATCTTATGATTATAATGATTTAACAAGTTTCTTATTTGATTGATGTTTCTCTAAAGATTTAGGGTGCGATCTCTCATTTAGGGTTTGGTGTTTTTTCGTTCTTTATGGATCTTTCATTAATTCTTATCGACTTTCATTATGGAAGTCAGATAGTCATTCGTGTATTTATATTATTGCCTTCCCTCAAAGGTTTTTCATGATGAGATAGACGTGGATCTCATAGCTGCTGTGTTGATCTTTTAGTTTTCTTTGTTTAGGGTTTTTAGGTTTCGTTTTGCTTGTTGTTGGGAATTCTGGTTTGATGATTACAAAACCTTATATGCAAAAATAAAGAAAGAAGAAACAACAAGGACTTAAGATGTAATATTAGGTTAGCTTTCTGTGTAAGCTAGGTTTTATTGTAAACCCTAGCCTCTCTAGTTTATAAAGAGAGGTAGGAAGGAAGAGGGTTAGGGGGGTTGGGTCAATCATAAATTCCAAGAATAGATTTAGGGGAACTTCTTCAAATTTTTGGGAGAGTCTAAATAGTTAGCATTAGTTTATAGTAAGTTTTAGCCCCAAAAGATTCCAATTTTTGATTTGGGGGGTAATAGGATTAATTAAGAAAACCTTATTAAATTAAATTTTTATTGTGTGTCTTATAAATTTTTTCCGCTGTTGCGCATATCAAATTTTTTACTGATCCTAGGATGTGCAGATCAAAGGTTTTAAAAAATTGGTAATTTCAGGGAGGCAGGTTTTGCTTATCTGATTAATCTAGGATTCAAAGGTTTTATAGTCGAAGAATAAAGGAGAAAAACAAACTTAAAAAAATTGGTTATATGGTTTTCTTTAGGTTTCGTTTATTTTATTTTTTTTTGGGCAGCCAAGCCATGGAAAAATTGGTTCCATAAAAGGTTTTTTCGTTTAACCGGTTGGGATCGGTCACGAAATTTTATATGGAGTTTCTACACCACATATAATCTTATATTAAATTTTTTAAACCGGAGGCGGGATCGTCAAGATTTAAAGGTCTTGATTTAAATAAAGTTTTTATCGCTAAGACGAAAACTGGCTGTAGAAAAAGGTTTTCTGGTTTTTGGACATTTAAATTTTTTTTACTATTCTTTGCCGTGTGAATGTGAATTAAAAAGATTGTATTCTCTTGTTTATGTTTTACTTTGATTCCCCGGGGAAAATTGTTTTATGATGGTGTTTGATTGTTTATGTACTTAAGCCCCACGAATGAGCAAATAAGATATAAGGTTAAAAAATTGGCCCAGGGGATGATGGTTAATACTGGGGGGTGGGTTAAAAAAACAAAGTTAAATTACTGCCTATTTTAAAATTTGTATTTTTACTGCTGATTTAGTCACGAAAAATATCGCAACAGATTCTGAGACAGGAAAAAAATAAAAGTTTCCACTTAAATTAAAAAAGGGAGCGAAGGAGAATTTGTAAATCTGTGTACACTTTAGTTATTGGTTTTGTGTGAAAGAAAAAAAAAAAAATGGTTGTTTTGCTTTTACGCATTGAAGGGAAAGGCTTTTTATATTTTACATAAAGAGTTTTAACTTTAAAACACAAAAGTGGGGAATATCTAGCCAATGTTGGTTAAAAAAAAAATGTGGGTTTAAGTAAATTTTCTTTTATCATTTGGGTTTCTTGTGTGTTTCGGATTCCCAATTTATTAGCCTGGAGTTTTTTTTTTTAGCAGGGCCCAAAAAAATTTGTTTTTTTTAGCAGGCCAAAAATGGGTTTGCTAACAGTATACCTTTGGGCCGAATGATGGGCTTATCGCATGGAATGGGCTGTTACATGGATTGGGGCAGTATGTGTTTGGATGTGGACTGAAAATTGGATCAGTATATGGATTTGACTGATTTGGGTTGGTCGTATACTACAAATGGGCCGAATATTCAGAATTTTATTCATTGGGTTGATTCTTACTAGTACTCAAAATGGGCTGAAATTTCTCATATGTAACCCAGAGCCATCGGGATGAATTTGTTATAAGATGAATATTTGGATCAGGATGTGAAAAGAGTTATATAACTCGTATGGTATGGCAACAGTATATGATTAATACTGTTTGTGCACATGGATGTTAATACTGTTCGATTAAAAGGTTAGTACTGCTTTACGTTGTTAGTACTGTTCGAACAAGGGTATATTTGTACTGCCTTTGTTGTCCGATAAATTTTTAATACTGTCAGTATCGTCCGAGAAAAGAAGTTTAATACTGCTAGTTATATTCGATATCGGATGACACACACTTTTTGGTTTATTAGACGTGTTTGAATCTCGAGTGATGATGGCTTATTGTGGAAAGTATTGCGAAGACATTTGATGCAATGGCTTTTTAATCAATTATGTGACAAGGGTACCCTTTTTGTTCGTAGATCGCCGGATGAGGCAACGGTACAAATAAGGAATACAAGCAGATCGCCGGATGAGGCAGCAGTCACATGAGAGAAGATGATGTTGTTGCACTTAGATGTTTCTCATTAATTATAACTATTTGAAGCCAACACGGACGCATTTGGGTCTTGAACAGTGATTATTTTTGATGAAGATTGGTTATTACTTGTGTGTTGTTGTAGTTGATTTTCACAGGTGCGTGTCTTATTATATCTCAAATGGCTGACAACATTTAAAGATAACTTGTTCGTGCTTATAATGTGGTGACGAAGACTTGACGAATCTAGCAAACGTGTACGATCTATCTTATGGTGCTTACTACGTACATTTGCTATCACTTAGTATGTGTCTCATAGAAGATGAGGATTTTTGTCAAGAGGTTGCGGTCTACTTATAATTATCAAATGATTACCAGCATTTGTATAAGTTCGACGTCACGTGGATAGTGCAAGACATAAGACACAAGCTTGGGAGATTCTACTTCTTCAACATATGGGTAATACTCATTTTTCTTCATCAATAATTACTACTTGGAGCCTACTGAGTCCATGATTCAAGAGATGGTTAGCATATCTTCAGGGGAAGCTTATTGTTAGCATGTTTAACCATCTACATGCACCATTTGAGGGGAAGTGTTCACAAGTTGCTTATTTACACAAGACCCCTATTGGATGATTACAAAAAGGGGAAGAAGATTCATGGTTGCAGCTTATTATTATGGTGGCATGTCCAAGGAGATCTTAAGTCAAGGGGAAGCATTGTTTCTTTCATGAAGATTATTTTGTAATATCAAATAGGGGAAGATTGTTGGGAATTCTGATTTGATGATTACAAAACCTTATATGCAACAATAAAGAAAGAAGAAACAACAAGGACTTAACATGTAATATTAGGTTAGCTTTCTGTGTAAGCTAGGTTTTATTGTAAACCCTAGCCTCTCTAGTTTATAAAGAGAGGTAGGGGGCGTCTGGTTCAATATAATCCAGAATAGAATTAGAACTCTCCAATGAGAGTCTAATAGTTAGCATAGTTATAGTTAGTTTAGCCCCAAGATCATTTGATCTTGGGGTAATAGATTAATAGAAAACCTTGTTTAGTAATATTGTGTTCTTATAATTTCCGCTGTGCATATCAATATTACTAAACCTAGATGTGCTAGATCAGGGATTCACACTTGTTGCAGTCAAGAATGTTGAATACAAGTTATAAGGGTACTACGTTTGGAGATGGTGCTGCTAGGGTTGGTATGCAGCTTAGAAGTAGTCCAAAGGTAAGTACATGGAGAAAAACAAACTTAAAAAAATTGGTTATATGGTTTTCTTTAGGTTTCGTTTATTTTATTTTTTTTTGGGCAGCCAAGCCATGGAAAAATTGGTTCCATAAAAGGTTTTTTCGTTTAACCGGTTGGGATCGGTCACGAAATTTTATATGGAGTTTCTACACCACATATAATCTTATATTAAATTTTTTAAACCGGAGGCGGGATCGTCAAGATTTAAAGGTCTTGATTTAAATAAAGTTTTTATCGCTAAGACGAAAACTGGCTGTAGAAAAAGGTTTTCTGGTTTTTGGACATTTAAATTTTTTTTACTATTCTTTGCCGTGTGAATGTGAATTAAAAAGATTGTATTCTCTTGTTTATGTTTTACTTTGATTCCCCGGGGAAAATTGTTTTATGATGGTGTTTGATTGTTTATGTACTTAAGCCCCACGAATGAGCAAATAAGATATAAGGTTAAAAAATTGGCCCAGGGGATGATGGTTAATACTGGGGGGTGGGTTAAAAAAACAAAGTTAAATTACTGCCTATTTTAAAATTTGTATTTTTACTGCTGATTTAGTCACGAAAAATATCGCAACAGATTCTGAGACAGGAAAAAAATAAAAGTTTCCACTTAAATTAAAAAAGGGAGCGAAGGAGAATTTGTAAATCTGTGTACACTTTAGTTATTGGTTTTGTGTGAAAGAAAAAAAAAAAAATGGTTGTTTTGCTTTTACGCATTGAAGGGAAAGGCTTTTTATATTTTACATAAAGAGTTTTAACTTTAAAACACAAAAGTGGGGAATATCTAGCCAATGTTGGTTAAAAAAAAAATGTGGGTTTAAGTAAATTTTCTTTTATCATTTGGGTTTCTTGTGTGTTTCGGATTCCCAATTTATTAGCCTGGAGTTTTTTTTTTTAGCAGGGCCCAAAAAAATTTGGGTGTTGCCTAACGTTTACACTATTGGGTCCGAATTGGGTTGGGCTCTTAATCGCATGGATATGGGGCTTGTTTAAAACATGGATTTTTGGGCAGTTTGTGTTTGGATGTGGAATGAAAATTGGGAATAGTAATTTGGGAATTGACTTGGGATTTTGGGTTGGTCGTTATACTACAAAATAATGGGGGACGAATTATTCAAGGGGAATTTTTATTTTCATTGGGGGTTTGATTCTTTATAGCTACTTCAAAAAAATGGGGCTGAAAAATTTTTCTCATATGAACCCCAGAAGGCATCGGGGATGGAACGTTGGTATAGATGAATATTTGGATCAGGATGTGAAAAGAGTTATATTAAAAAAAACTCGTTTTTTATTTGGTTATGGCAAACCAATTTAATATGTTTTAAAATTTTCTACTGTTTGTTTTGCCACAATTGGTTGTTCATTTTTTATTGTTCGATAAAAATGGGTTAGTACTGCTTTCGGTGGTTGAGTTTATGTTCGAAACAAAGGGGTATTTAAATTTGTATGCCTTTTGTGTCCGATTTTAAAAAATTTTTTTTAATAACTGTCAGGTATCGTCGAGAAAAAGAATGTTTAATTACTGGCTAGGTTTTATATTTCGGATAATCGGACGGGGACACCACCCCCCCACTTTTTGGTTTATTGAGAACGTGTTTTGAATCTGGAGTGTGATGGGCTTATTGTGGGAAAAGTATGATTGCGGAAGGACATTTGATTTGAATAGCTTTAAAACTTCCAATTATGTGACAAGGGGTAACCTTTTTTGTTGTTAGGGATCGGCCCGGATTGAGGGCCAAAAAAGGTTACAAAAAATAAGGGAATACAAGCAGATTGCCGGATGAGGCAGCAGTACATGAGAGATAGATGATGTTTGTTGACACTTAGAATTGGGGTTCTCATTAAAATTATTAAACTATTGAAAGCCAACCACGGGGGGACGCATTTGGGTCTTGAAAACAGTGATTAATTTTTGAATGAGGAAAAAAATTTGGGTTTATTTTTTACCTGTGTTGTTTATTGTAGTTGAATTTTCCCACAGGTGGCGTGGTCTTTATTATATTCAAAAAATGGCTTGGACAACAATTTTAAAGAATAAAATTTGGTTTTGTGGTAAATGGTTGTTGGACGGAAAGAACTGACGAAATCTAGCCAAAAGGTGTACGATTCTATCTTATGGTGCTTTACTACGTTTAACATTTTTGACTATCAATTAGTAAATTTGGGTAGTTTCATAGAAAGCTGAGGGATTTTTTTTGTCAGGATTGTTTTGCGGTTACTATTAATTATCAAATGATACCCGGGCCATTTTGTTATAAGTTGAGGGTCACGTGGGATTAGTGCAAGGACTAAAAGGAAACATGTAGGGGAGATTTTCTTACTTCTATTTTTCAAACCATTTAATTGGGTTAATTACTTCATTTTTTTTCTTCCCATTCAAGTTTTAAAAATACTACCTTGGGGTCATAAATTGAGTCCAAGAATTCAAGAGAATTGCGTTAGCATTTTATCTTCAGGGGAAAGGGCTTATTGGTAGGGCATGTTTAACCCCCATCTACATTGCAAAACATTTTTAGGGGGATGTGTTTTCACAGTTGTCTTATTTACAACAAAGGACCTATTGAATTGAATTTCAAAAAGGGGAAAGGGAAAGATTTCCATGGGATTGCAGGGCTTAAATTTTTATGGGTTGCATGGTTTAAGGAAGAATTTCTTTAAGTCAAGGGAAATATGGCATTGTTTTTTATTTCATGGAAGGGATTTTTTTTTAAACTATCAAAAAATGGGGGAGATTGTTGGGAATTTCTGATTTGATTGATTACCAAAAAACCTTATATGCAAAAACCAATAAAGGAAGAAGAAAAAACCAAAACAAGGGGAACTTTAAAACATTGTAAATTATTAGGTTAGCTTTTCTTGTGGAAAAGGGCTTAGGGGTTTTATTGTTAAAAACTAGGATCTTTAGTTTTACTTAAAGAGGAGGGAGGGGGGTATGGTTCAATATAATCCGAATAGGAATTAAGAAAAAAACTTCTCAATGAGAGTTATTAGTTAGGGCATTGGTCTATAGTTAGGTTTCAGCCCCAAGTCAATTTTTGATTTCTTTGGGGTAATTAGATTAATTTAAGAAAAAAAACCTTGGTTTTAGTAATTATTGTGTTTTCTTTATTAATTTCCGCCCTGTGCATATTCAAATATTTATAACCTAGTGTTTTGTGCTAGATCAGGGATTCAACACTGTTGCAAGTCAAGGGGGAATGTTGATAACAAGGTTATAAGGGTTACTTACGTTTGGAAGAATGGTGCTGCCTGCATAGGGTTGGTATTGCAGCCTTAAGGAAAGTAGTTTCCAAACTGGTAATGTTACATTTTCTCCTTTGGGGGTTTTCGATCTACTTATTATTCAAGTAGCCCTGAGAAAAAATATTATTTAGTATTTGATTGTTGGTTTGGCCCAAATTTTTGAGTTTCCCATTTATAACTACTGTGGGTGGGACTGCAAAAGTTAAATTAATGATATTGATGTGGTTAAAAAACATGGATGAGTTAATTATCTGAGGTTGACTAATGAAGAATTTCGTATGGGAACCTTGGAAAAAGCCAATTAGGGGTTTTCTATATCGTAATTTCAAATTTAAGTTGAATAGTATAGGCTGGATGTTAACTCCCTTGTAAGGTTTTTCAGTAATGCTGTGAATTTCAATTTGTATTTAAATGTTTTGATGAAAAATTCCCCAAATTCCCCTAGTTTGGCCTATCGTTTAGTATTTGGGACATCAATAAGTCAAACACAATTCTTATGCTGGGGGAGTAAGTCAACATCCTATGCTGGAGTTGCGGGTGGAAGTGCAAAGGATCAACCAAATGTTAATTCCAACTTTCGTACCTTGGTGGCTGATCCCGTATTTGATGGTGTTAACATCTCTATTCCTCGTAAAGTTGTTGAAAAGGTTAGTACTCGCTTTGAACACACTCTATATGGCTACTTTATTGGAAAGAGAATGGCGTTTCCGGTTGTTGAATATTATGCTAGGAACAACTGGGCGAAACATGGGCTGAAAAGGATTATGATGAATTCCAAAGGCTTCTTTTTCTTTAAATTTGATTCCCGGGCTGGTTTAGAGGCTGTTCTGGAGGGTGGTCCTTGGTTGATTCGTAAATCTCCGATCATTCTCAAGAAATGGTCGATGGATACTAGATTGCTCAAAGAAGAATTGACTCGTATTCCGATATGGGTTAAATTGCATGATGTTCCTATTCAAGTTTTTGAAGAGGATGGTATTAGTCTAATTGCTACGTTCATTGGTAAACCTGTTATGCTTGATTCATACACAAGCTCCATGTGTAATGATTCGTGGGGTAGGAGTAGTTTTGCTCGGTGCTTAATTGAGGTAAATTCAGAGGCTGATCTCGTGGATGTTGTTACTATTGGTATTCCATCTCTTTCTGAGGATGATTTTACCAAAGAAACCATCCGTGTTGAGTATGAATGGAGGCCGCCCAGATGTGATACATGTAAGATTTTTGGTCATGTTCATGACTATTGCCCTAAAAAAGTGGTGAGTCCTCCTATTGTTGCTACTTCTAATGTTGTTACCCCTAATGCTGAGAAGACTAATGATGGTTTCCAAACGGTGGGTAAAAAGAAGAAGAGGAAAGGTAAGTCCAAGTCTACTAATGGCGGTCAGTTTACTGGTCCTTCGGTTAAACATAATGTTAGATATGAGCCTAAAGCGACTACAAGTGCACCAAAGAAGGGAACTACTTATGTGGGTTATACATCTCAATCGACACCTATGTTGAAGACGACTGGTAATTCATCTAAGAAAGATAATCTCTCCATGTCTAATTCTTTTTCTGCCTTAAATGAAGAAGAAGAAGATGATGAAGAAGATGTGAAAAATGTGTATGATGAATCGGCTAACTTAATTCAAAACACAAAAGCTGGTGGAAGTTCATCTTTCACGGCTGCTGTTGGTTAGCTTGTTTAGTTGTGTTATGTGTTCTAGTTGCAATTAGTTGTTTCTAGAGTTGTAAGAGTTTATGGCATGTCATAAGCTCTAGTTTTAGGTGTTTATCAAGCTGTTTAGCTTGAGGTAAATGTGGTACTTCAGCCACATTCCATTTGTTCTTAACTTTTTTTGGTTTTAATATACTTTACCGGGGTAACCCTTTACAAAAAAAAAACGCGACCTAAAAACCTAAAACATGAAATTTTAATCCTAAAATGATTTTTTTACTTTTTATAAATCCTAAGTGACTAAAATGTAAGAACAAAGAAAACTAGACCAAAAACGAAAATGTTTTAAGCTTAAAAACACAAAAAACGTGAACGCGATCAAAACCCGTTCTTTAAAAAATCGAAATCTAAAATTTTAACTCTACGGATGCAAATTTAATTTTCCTAGGTCCGACATGATAAAAGAAAATTTTAAAAAAAAGAATTATATTTTTTTGATTTTTATTTAATTTTTTATGAATTAAAAACAGTTTTAAAAAAAATTCATTAAAAATACTAAATTAAACGGGAAAAAACTGAAAAATTAAGGAAAAGTAGTTTAAACAGTGGGTTATCTATGAAAAATAAAAGGAGCAAAAGAGCTTATTGAAATAAGCAGCAAATAAGCAAAAATGGGCTTAAAGCAAAATCTGGCTAAAAGGGCTTAAATATCAAAGTGGGTAATATTAGAAATGAAAAAGACCCTAGGGCAGATGGTGTGTGGTGCGTGTGTTAAGGCTTGGCTATAGAAGGGGGAGGTCATGGGTTCGACCCCCATGCCTCCCTTTTTGAAAAACATTTTTTTTAATTTTTCTTTTTACAAACTTGAAGATTATACAAAAATAAGCCTTTTTTATAATTGTGACTTTAAAAAAAACTAGATAAATAAGCTGGAAAATGCAGAATTAGAATGACAGAATGCTAAATAAGAAACTAAGGCTTAAAGGCTTAAGGAGGGCTTAATCTAGGGCTAATTAGCAAACGGTAAAGGGAAAATAAGCATAGACAGATAACAAACTACACCTCATAAGCACTTATAAGCAAAATTTAACAAAGAAAATGACATGAAAAGCTTAAATAAGCAATTAAGCCATTTGGCCAAGAAAAGCTAACCAAGCAGCTTAGAGAGGCACATTTGAGCTTATATTTGAGCTATTAATTGTATCCTTATGGCCTAGTGGTGCACATCACTAAAGAACTTGTCCAATAAGCTTTAATAAGCAACAAATAAATTTGATTTTGAAATAAAGATAAGCTCTGAAAAAGGCTTGTGAAAAATGCTGGTTCACTCAGCCCTTACTAAATTTGGTTTTCTTAAAGGAAAAAAAGGCTTATTTGCAGCCTTTGAAATAAGCTAGCAAAAGGACTTAAAAAGTTTAAATAAGCTGAAACAGAAGAAGACTAACAACTAATGTGCTTATATACTGAAAATCATGGCTTAAAACTAATGGGAGCTTATTGAAATTGGCTGCTGAATTTTTACCATTTAAAGACAAAAAAAAGACTTATGACATAATTTACTAATGCTAAGTACAAATGGAAAACTAAGACCTCAATGATCATGCTGCATTATGACCCCCTGAGCATCTCAATACAAACTCTTAAAATCTAATTTCAAAGTCTATAACAGATAAGCTATACTAAGATTTCTCAAAATGACAGATTTAAACTACTTATAGATAAAACCATTAAACTAAAATTTTCACTTTAAGAACCTTATAAAACTTATTAAAAACCTTAAATGAGGGTGTTCAAAGATGGCTTAGCAACCCATATGAATTCTATACTTGGTTTGACCCATTTTCAGCTTTGACCCAAACACACCTTTAAATTATGAAAAACCAATTTTCAAACTAAAAAGACTTGATTAAACTATGAAATTGATAAACAGATATAGGATATGACATTAAAGCACAGACAAGCAAAAATTATAAGGAAATAAGCACTTAATGAGCAATAAGCTAATGAGCAGTTTTACTAAATTATAAGCAGAATTAACTCAAACTTGAATTTAACTGATGCTAATGATCTTTAAAGCAATTTTAAGACACATTAAGCTGATAAGAAACAAAATAAGCAAAGAGAAGCACTAATAAGCAAACTAATAAGCCAACAGTTATAAGCATAAATAAGCACTTAGAAAAGATTTTAAAGAGAAAACCAAGTGTACCTTATTCCCTTGCTCAAAACATGGAATGCATAACCTTAATTAGCTCTAACCTACCCTGCTTATTGAATAAGCAGCTATAAAATAACCCATAAGCTCTTCCTTTTTAAGCTTATCATCCAAAATCTCTTATGCATCTTTATAGTAACTTAATGTAATAGTGACAAAATGAGCTTATCAAAACAACTTTGCAGGTTTTATGAGGCTCTGAGAGAGCTTATAATAATAACTTGTAAACATAAATTAGCTTTTATACAATAAACTTTTAAGAAGACATAATTGCAAAAACTTAAACACTGAAATTTTCATTAACTTGAAATAAGGTTACAAAGACTTAAAAGTAAATTGACTGAGTTTAAAATAACATAAAACATTAAAATTAAAATTAAGCTACTCCTAGTTACATCGTCTTCTGTCTTCTTCTTCTTTTTATATGCAGTGGTCTTCAGGGCTTTGTGTTTCTTGTGTTTGTTTAGTGAGAGCTTCAAAGACTTCATCTAGACCCTCCATTTGCCTTGGAGCCCAAACAAATTGATCACACCCATTGATTTTTTTGTCATTTATCCCTGTCCAATGATAAGTTTAGGGATTTCCATTATGGCTTTATAGGTTAGTGAGGTGGGGTGAGGTGTAGGGTTTATGGGTTTGTCATGGGGTGAGTTTTGTCTTTTGTTGCAGGGTTAAACACACGCAAAGTATGTGAAGGGGTTGATAAACAGTGCTTTTACCGCCCATTTTTAACTTGAAAGTTTAATAGCAATTGGAAAAAACGGTCCTTCAATGTGTGTGTGTGTATAGCAGCCATGGTCCTTGTAACTTCCATCGTTGGTCCTTGAGGTTGGGTTGGGGTTTGCACCGTTAGTCCTCAAGGACTAACAATGTTAGTCCTTGAAGGACTAACGGTGTAAGTATAAAAGGGTTAATGGTTAATGGTTGTTAAAGGTTTAAGGATTGGGCTTGGTCAATGCAGTTTGGGCCCGTTTGGTTTTTAATAAAAAGGGGTATTGGGCTATTAGATTTTTGGGCTTAATATTAAGTAAATAAATACTATTGGGCTGACCCGGCCCAATAAATCTTAATATTAAGTAATTAAATAATATGGGATGACCCGATCCCAATAAAATAGGGTAAGGTTGAGTCCAATTAAAATATTTATTTTTTGGCCTTCGCCTATAGGTCTTTTGACTTGTTGGCTTTGTCGGGGTTGACTTTGACTTTGACTTTGACTTTGCGGGGTTGACTTTGGCTTTGACTTGACTTTGTCTTTTTCACGCTCTTCCATTCCGTGCTCGGCTTTGTCATTTTGGCTTCGTTTTTGTCCTTTTCTTGGATATCCGTTACCTGCACAATACAAATGCAAAACATACAAATACAATGTATTTTTGGTACGTTTTTGGTCATTTAAGTCCGATTTTAAAGGTCAAAGGTATGCGTATTTAAGCACGTACCACACAGCTTCATGACCAATCAAAGCGTTGATGGTGTATCCTCCAAATACACCTGCAACGCTTGTCCCCAAGGTGCTTCCAACAAAAAGTCAAGTGAAAATTAATATTTTTGCACTAATAAAACTTTTTTCGGATTTTGAAAAAACCTGTAAAAAGAGAATCACACCATCAGGGCTTACTGAAGGGGAAAGGGGTTTTGAACAAACCAAGGAATGTTATCTCACCGAGGTCATTTCATTTTTCAAAACACTTAAAGAACATTTTGAGGGTATTCAAAAGGCTCTAACTAAAGAAATTAAAGAAATGAAAGACATTTTTGAAGAGTTGGAAGCTGAGGTTGACCAAAACGTTGTAAATAGGAAGCATGATGAGATTGAGCGAAAAAATCTTCTTATTGCAAATGATAATTTAATTGTTGATTGCCTGTCCAAAGAAGTGTTATATATTGCAACGAATTCTGAGCTTAACGTATCTAGATTTACTGAAATGCGTGATGCCCACACGATTGTTCAAGCACGTTGTCTGGAACTTGAAACAGGGCTTTCTAATTTACGTGATAAGGTTCAAAAAGATGATCATACTGAATTAGTAAAACGTTTTTCCAATCTTGAGGTCAATCAAGTAAATTTACAGTTAAAATATCAAAACCTTAAAGAAATCTTTGGAAACAACCCACCTCCACCCGCTCGAGATACTCCTGATTTTGACTCAGTCTTTGTAATCGAAAAAAATGAAAGCTTCCATTCAAGGAAAGGACAACGCCATCAAAAAGTTAAAAATGCAAAAATCTCAATTAAAAGAGACCCGTAGTGCAGCAGATCATACTCTTGATTTTAGGGCCTTCGATTTTAAGATCACTCAATTAACTGAAAAAGTCACCATTCTTCAAGAACAAAATGATCTTTTAGGGCAGAGAATGAAAAAGTTAAACAATATTACAATTCTATTAAGATCACGCGTGCTAAGCATATAGAACAGACAACTGCCCTGTTAATTGAAAATGAGAATCTAAAAGTCCAAATACATAATAAAATGAAATGTGTCACTAAGGATCATGTAAATCCAAAAATTCTTGCACCAGGTAGGTATGTTATAGATGTTGAACCAATCCCCCTACACAATAGAAACAATAGGGAAGTTCATCTAGATTATCTTATGCATTTTAAGGAAAGTGTAGAAACCCTTCGCGATATTGTAGAGGAAGCTAAGGTTGAAAGGCCATTAGATAGATCACTTGCCTCTGCTTGCCTTTACACTAAACACGCTCAGGAACTGTTAGAATATGCGATTGGCACTTGTCCGAAAGATGTCAATAAACAAGATAACAAACGTGCCACTACCCCTTTAACTAGGAAAAAGCATGTTACTTTTGCGGGCCAATGTGTAACATTAAATAATAACACACACAAATATGTAGAGCAACTGATCCTTCAGCAGACTAATGTCCCTATGCCTCCTTCTACAGGAGTAAACAGTTGCACTGATGCTAGCAGATCACATCCTAGGAGCAATACCAAGAAAAATAGGATCTCGCCGGCTAAAAGTGTCAACACGAAGAAAGTAGAAGAACACCCTAGGACCAATAAGTCTAGCTTAAGAACCATGAATCGTGTTGATTCTAGTATTAGCTCTAAGCGTACTGTAATTAATTCGAATTCTCATTCTGTTTGCCAAACATGTAACAAATGTTTAATTTCTGCAAATCATGATATGTGTGTGGTTGATTATTTGCAATCTGTGAATGCATCCCCCTCTATTAATAATGTGGTCCGCAAAGTTAAGTAAGTTTGGAAACCTAAGCAAGTTCGGCAAGTGTGGACAGCCACAGGAAAAGTGCTTACCAGTGTTGGTTATCAATGGAAACCCACAGGAAGAATATTCACTTTAGGAGAACAGTGCCCTTTAACTAGGCTCACTAAACCCAAAGTAGTACCTGCTAAGCAAACTGAAAACGTTAGTACTAGTATATCTGTGATAACTAAGAAATTAAGTCACACATCTCAGAAACCACCAACTAGATACCAACTTAGAAACCAACAGTACCAGGCAGTTCCCGTTCGCCTTCCCGCTTCATTTGAGAATTAGGCCATTGCTTGTGCTAACCAACAGGAACCCAACCAAAATTGGGGATCTGACTTTCCAAACTCTCCATCTTCATTTATTTTCAAATGCAGGTCGTACAGATCGTCCTTTGGTATTTGGACTCAGGCTGTTCAAAACATATGACGGGGGATCGCTCACGGCTTAGGAATTTTGTGAAAAAGTTCATCGGGACAGTTAGATTCGAGAATGACCACTTTGGTGCTATCATGGGTTATGGAGATTACGTGATTGGAGACAGTGTGATCTCTAAGGTATACTATGTGGAAGGACTGGGACATAATCTGCATTCTATCAGACAATTTTACGATAATGATCTGGAAGTTGCATTCAAAAGCATTCTTATTATGTTTGAGATACAGATGGTGTTGAATTAATTAAAGGATATCGTGGTTCTAATTTGTACACTATCTCGGTTGAAGACATGATGAAGTCCTCCCCAATTTGCTTGTTGTCCAAAGCCTCCAAGAACAAATCATGGTTGTGGCATCGTCGTTTAAACCACTTGAACTTCGGTACCATCAATGACCTTGCAATAAAGGACTTAGTAAGAGGTTTACCTAGATTTAAGTTTGAGAAAGATCATCTTTGCTCCGCATGTCAACTAGGAAAGAGCAAAAAGCATACCCACAAACCCAAAACTAAAAACACCAACTTGGAAGTTCTTAACACCCTTCATATGGATTTATGTGGACCAATGCGAGTGCAAACTATTAATGGGAAGAAATACATCTTAGTCATTGTTGATGATTATTCGAGGTTTACTTGGGTTAGGTTTTTGAGATCGAAAGATGAGACTCCAGAGGTTGTCATCAAATTTTTGAAGCAAATACAAGTCGGTTTCAACAAAACTGTTAGATACATCCGTACTGATAATGGCACAAAATTCGTCAATAAAGATCTGACTGGATATTATGAACGTGTCGGCTTTTTTCACTAAAAGACAGTTTCGAGGACTCCACAGCAGAACGACGTTGTCGAAAGACGAAACCGTACTCTTGTTGAGGCTGTTAGGACAATTTTGATATTTTTTAAGGCCCTGATGTTTCTATGGGCAGAAGCTATTGCTACTACTTGTTACACCCAAAATCGATCCCTTATTCACACTCGTCATAACAAAACCCCATATGAGTTGGTGCTTGATAAGAAGCCTGCTTTTTGTTACCCTACCAATGACAGCGAGGATCTTGGAAAATTACAACCAACAGCTGATATTGGAATTTTCGTTGGTTATGCACCAAGCAGGAAGGGTTATAGAATCTACAACAAAAGGACCTGACATATCATGGAAACTATTCACGTTTAATTTGATGAGCTGTCTAAGCCAATGACTCTTGTGCAACTCAGTACAGGACCCGCGCCTACTTTTTTGATGCTTGGACAAATAAGTCCAGGGCTCGTACCCAATCCAGTTCCTGCAACACCTTATGTATCCCCCACAAATAAAGAACTAGAGATTTTATTCCAACTAATGTTTGATGAATACCTGGAACCTGCTCGTGTTGAAAGAATAGTCTCTCCTGCTACAGCAGTTCCAGTTCCAGTTACTTCAGCTGGTACACCTTCATCTACTACCATTGATCAAGATGCACCATCTCCAAGTCATTCACCGTCATCTTCGGCATTACAATCTCTAAGTGTTCAACAAGGCGTTGCAGCTGAATCCTCTATCATGGATGATAATCCTCTTTCTCCTACTATTATATGACCCCTTCGTAAACGTGTTTGCTCGTAACCTAGTTCTGAGCATCAAATCCTAGGGATGTTTAGTCAGAGCAGAATCAACTTATGTCACTCAAACACATCATCATCTCGGGAAATAGAGCAAGGATCACCCACTTGATAACGTCATTGGCAATCCCTCTAAACCGGTATCCACCAAAAAATAACTTGCAACTGATGCCTTGTGGTACCTGTATAACTCTGTACTATTAAAAGTCGAACCGAACTTCAAATCTGCCATAACTGAAGATTGCTGGTTTCAATCCATGCAAGATGAGATTCACGAATTTGATCGACTTCAAGTATGGGAATTAGTACCTCAACCAGACTGTGTCATGATTATTGCTCTCAAATGGATTTACAAAGTCAAGCTTGATGAGTACGGTGATGTTCTGAAAAACAAGGCAAGGTTGGTGGCCAAGGGTTATCGACAAGATGAAGGAATTGATTTCGAGGAATCCTGTGCACCGGTTGCACGCATCGAGGCTATAAGAATCTTCATCGCTAATGCCGTCAGTAAAAACATAACCATCTATCAAATGGATGTTAAGACAACATTTCTAAATGGCAAGTTGAAGGAAGAAGTCTATGTTAGTCAACCAGAGAGCTTCGTTGATCTGGACCATCCGATACATGTGTATCATCTGAAGAAGGCTTTGTACGGTTTAAAATAGGCTCCTCGGGTGTGGTATGACACCCTGTCATAGTTTCTTCTGGACAATAAGTTTTCCAAGGGTGTAGTTAACCCGACATTATTCACTCGGAAAACAGGCAAACATATTCTTCTTGTTCAAATATATGTAGATGATATCATATTTTCCTCGACCGACCCTAAAGCATGTGACATATTTTCTAATGAGATGAGTTCTAAATTTCGAATGTCAATGATGGGACAAATGTCTTTTTTCCTAGGATTACAAGTTTCTCAAAATCCCAGAGGCATTTTTATTAATCAATCAAAATTTGCTCTAGAAATATTAAAGAAATTTGGGATGGATTCGTGTGACCCTGTTGATACACCCATGGTGGATCAACTTAAACTGGATGAGGACCCCTTAGGGATTCCAGTTGACCAGACTCAATTTCGTAGTATGGTCGGCTCCCTAATGTACCTCACTGCCAGCAGACCCGACCTTGTATTTGTTGTATGCATGTGTGCTAGGTATCAGGCATCACCTACCAAAAAGCACCTTGAAGCACTTAAACGGGTCTTTCGGTATCTCAGAGGAACCATTAATTGGGGACTTTGGTATCCGAAAGATATCGCTATGGCACTAACAGCCTATGCAGATGCGGACCATGCAGGTTGTCAAGACACACGAAGAAGTACGTCAGGAAGTGCTCAGTTCCTTGGAGATAAATTAGTCAGCTGGTCGTCAAAGAAACAGAAGAGCACTGCGATTTCAACCACAGAGGCTGAATACATTGCCATGTCTGGATGATGTGCTCAGATACTTTGGATGAGGTCACAGCTTACAGACTACGGCTTTGCCTTTGATAAGATTCCCCTGTATTGTGATAATCGCAGTGCCATTGCTCTCTGCTGCAACAATGTCCAGCACTCCCGGTCCAAGCACATTGACATACGACACAATTTCATTCGAGAGCAGGTTGAGAAGGGCGTGGTTGAATTATACTTCGTGACGACGAATTATCAACTTGCGGATATATTCACCAAGGCATTACCAAGAGGGCGGTTCGAATTTCTTCTCTCGCATCTTGGTATGAAGAGTATGACTCTGGAAACCCTTAAACGTCTTCAGGAAGGAGAAGAAGAGTAACGGATGGTCTTCTTATATCCTATGTACATTTGTATATAATTAATCCCAAAAACAAAATACAAAAATATAAAACCTACAAAAACCATAAAAAATTAGAAAATTAGAAAATACCAAAAATATTTTTCCAAGACATGTCTTCTGTCAATCGATAACATTTACGGACCTAGAAATGTCATTCAATAATGACACGGGGCTTTAAATGAAGTTTGAGCGGAAGTTCAAACTATTTTAAAACATGTCTAAAGGGCTTGTAGTTATTTCAGGCTGCAACCCGCTTTTCAATTTGAGGAAAACATGTCACCAAAAAGACAGCTGTTCCTGACAACAGGCAATTAATTTTTCCCGGGCAAGGATTACTTAATATCCGTGCATCCAAGGATTAATGTACGTCTCAGTGCGTTTCTCCTCTTTCGGAAGAGAAGTCTTCCTTTTATAACCAAATAATTTTCTTCTTAATTGATTCTTCAAAAATTATTTATGTTAATCACGGTGGTAAAGTGTTGTTGGAAATTCATCAATTCAGGTTTTTCAAAATAAACTTTTCCACTCAAACAACGACTACAGCTCTTTCAATAGAAAATGGGTCATTGTTTGAGGGGGAGAGTGATTTCAAGTTTATGGCATCAAACGGGCTTCTAGATCACATCATACAATTAATGGAAAAGGTTTTTGCATTTAAAAGTGGTTATAAGTTGAGGGGGAGTTAATGTAATTTAACTCAAAGGGCCATCTTTGTCTCTTGCTATAAAGTGTAGGGACTTAAGTGCAATGTGCTAAACATTTCTTTGCTTTATTAAACTATAGGGACCATTTGTGTAAATTTCGTATCTAATCTTAACCTTTAAAATACTTAAAACCAAAAATAAATGTACTTAGAAACCATAAGGGCTGAAACTGCCAAATCCCATACTATGAGTATAAATAGGTAGCGGTTTGGATTTTGGTCAAACCTCACAAATCCAGTCAAACTCACAAACTCATTCTCTCTCTCGCAAACCGCCACCTAGAACAAGTTTTTTTTTCTCGATTTCTGTTAGATCTCTTGCTAAGGTAACTCAAAAACTTCATTTATTACTATAAGATGATGTCTTAGGTGAAAGGAATCAATTCAAAACACACATAAATGTCTTCCATGTCTAGATTCGACCTAGGTTTCAATCTAAATCTTGAGTGTTGTTTGAAATTGTGAATTGGTGGGTGGGATACATGCGACTAGGACTTAAATTTAGTATATCACTAGTTGATCATGGTCTCTTTAACACTTTAGGAGCCTAGATTTATTTAAGTGTCTGTCCTTGTCAAAAACCAATGAGAGTGTTTGGAATGATGTGTGGTTTGCTGGGAAATGGTTACTAGGTATAGGTGACGCTTATTTGTTGATTCATTTCGCTCCCCAACTGCCTATGATCTTGATTTGATGATTTTTCGTGTGTAGATTGAATGTTAATAGTCAAATGTTGTTGTTAGTTGTTGTTAAGCATGTATGTATTCTTGGAAACACTTAGGAATGCATTGAATCACATATATGCTTGTCCCGTAGTACGTAAAATGGTTCTTGAATGTGTTTGCACTCTATGTTGCTGATAGCGGTTTGATAAAATGTTCTAGATAGCGGTTTGGTTTATGGTTGCTTGATAGCGGTTTGCTTTAATATGCTTGATAGCGATTTGATGATAAATGAGTATTTTATTATGAACAGGCAAACCGCTACGAGGTAGCGGTTTGATGAAGATTATTTTTATTATTAAAATAATCCAAACCGTTATTTCGAATTTTTTGTAATTGGTAGCGGTTTGATTAAATGTAAATATAATATTCGTAGTTGTTTGGTCATAGCGGTTTGATTAAAATGAATAAAATATTCGCAGTTGTTTGGTCATGGCGGTTTGATTAAAATGAATAAAATATTCGTAGTTGTTTCATCATAGCGGTTTGATTAAAAAGTGAATATTATATTCGTAGATGTTTGGTCGTGGCGGTTTGATCATTCCGCTACATAGTGGTTTGATCATTTCGCTACACAGCGGTTTGATTAACTCTTCTCACAGCGGTTTGGTGCCAAGTGGGTAGCGGTTTGGGCCTAAATCTCAAAGTTTTTGCCCATTAGTCCTAATACCCTCTCAAGGCCCAATCCAAAGGCACAATTACATTGTTAACACCCATCCGGGACTTGTTAACCTGTTTGTGTTCATCGAATATCCTTGACCAACGTGGACTTAATCTCACCATAATCAATTGAAGCATGTCAATGGTCTCATCTAACATCAAGATATATGTCATGTCTTCCTGTCTCTGTTGATATCCTTGTGCAGACAAAATGGCTAATGAGAATGTTCCCGCTCCTGCTCCCACAAGATCTGATGATCAAATTATTCCAGTTGCTGCATGGGTGCCCATTGGAAAGAGCAACTATGTTTTGGATCTTCAAAAGAAGCAAAATAATCCAATATTTCAGATCTCTGTGGACATTCTACAAAACACAAACTTCTTCAAGGCATTTACGGCCTCAGCCTCGATTCTAGCTATCTACATCCAACAATTCTGGAACACACTTACATATGAGGCGAAGTCAGGAGTTTACAGTTTTGAGCTGGATGAAACCAGATTCGTATTGGATGCTAATCTTCTGAGGGAAGCTTTAGAGACAACTCCTATCGATCAAGCTCACCAGTTTGTGTCACCTCTGTCAGGTGAGGCTATTATGGACTTTGTGAATGAACTGGGGTATACTAAGGTTATTCACTTTGTGTCAAGAATGGAGGTGAATAACCTGTCTCAGCCTTGGAGAGTGATACTATCTATGATCAACCAATGTCTCACCGGTAAGACTTCAGGATAGGCCTAGATATCCAGTTCTTCAGATGCTTTGGGGAATTATTACAAGTTCTAATGTTGACTATGCTGAACTTATGTGGGAGGAATTTGTACAAACTATTCAGACCTTTCTTACTGACAAGGCAAATCTGAGCAACCCTATTAAGAAGGATAGGAAGGACAAGGCTCACGTTATCCCGTATTGTCGGTTTACGGAGCTCATTATCTGTCATCTGAGAAGAACTAATAATATTCATCAAAGATCAACATCTCCATTTCATCTTGCTGAAGATGATCTCAGACTTGGTAATCTCAAATTCGTTCCCAAAGGCGAAGAAGAAGAAGTCTTTAGAATGCCAATTCCCAACGAGCTGATCTCAAACAATATCAGGAATGCATCATACTACAATGCTTATCTGGAGATGGTCACAAAGCATGATCAGAAAGTTGCAGCCCAAAAGGAAGGAAAGAAGAAATCTGCAAGCACCAAGCAACCCAAGCCAAAGCCAGCTATCGAGAAGTCAAGCAAACCAGCACCTGCACCGAAACCGAAGGTAACCAAGGAAAAACCTTCTAAGGCCTCTACTGCTAAGCCACCCAAGCCGAAGCCTGCCAAAGAAAAGTCAACTAAGGCTACACCACTACAACAAGCTGGCAAGGGTAAAGTTACAAAAGTTCGTACCATGAAGAGTACCTTCCAGCTGGTTGATAAACCCGATGAAGAACCAGCTCACTCTGAACCTGAACCTGAACCCGAACATCAAGGTGAAGGTGAAGAATTTGATATAGAACATGCTATTCAGATGAGCCTGGAATCGTTTCAAGCACAAAGTCAAGCACATGTTGGCGGTGTGGCTATTCGAGAACCTGTTGCAGAGGCCACCTGACCACTTCCAGTAGTAGAAGGCAAGGGTAAAGCCATAGTCACTGATAAACAAGCTGCCCAATCTCTGCTAGCCCTGAACACACCAAAGAGGAGAAGCACCACAGACCTATTCATACTTCAAAGGCGGACTCCAACTACTGAAGAGGCATCAACTGGACCCTCTGTACAACCACTGGATGACACGTCTACCAATATTGTTCATGATTCTCCATCTCCTACAGATGCTGAAACAGGTGCTAGAACTGATAAGATAATCAGTAGAGGTGATACGGAGGTATTGCAGATTACTAAAGAACTAGGAGAAGATGTGGAGAAATAGGAAAACGTCGAGGAAAAGACTGTGGAAATTGACGAAGACAAGGCTGGATCAGACCCTGGTGAAACTCACGAGTCTCAACCTCTACCAGAGCAGGCACAGATGGAGACCAGGCCCTAGAATAAGCCGTGTGGCTCTTGTTGGACCAGACCCTGAGCCCACGCACGACGAGTTTATGGTTGATTTGTACACGAAGGTTCAAGAAAGTTTGAAGTTCTCAACTGGTGAACATGTCATCCTAGAGGATCTACTGAGTTCAACTGGGACTCACTCTTCAATGAAGAATCTAGAGGATGCATATGCTATCGGGGATCAATTCATTAATGACAAATCCACTAAAGATGAGCCAGGAAAACTCAATGTGGAAGCAGAAGTGGTCTCCATAGTCACTGTTCCAATCTATCAAGCATCTTCCTTAGTTCCTTCACTCTCTACACCAGTAATTGATCTCTCACCTCCTAAACCTGCATCATCTACCACTTAAGCACCAATCTTTACAACAACAACAATGACTACACCAACAACCCTTCCACCACCTCCACAACAACAAAGCACAACTGAATTAGAGTTAGCTGAATGTGTCGCAGCTCTTGAAAAGAAATTATCTGATTTAGAACAGACTAACAAGAATCTCGACAACACGACTCAGAATCTTGGATCTAGGGTTTACACTTTGGAGCTTAGGGATCAACCTCACAAGATTGATGAAGCTGTCCTTGAAAATGTCAAAGAGGCTGTTCAAATAGCTTTACAAGCTCCCCTCCGAGATCGCTTCAGAGACTTGCTCGAAGAAGATATGAAAGAATTGCTTCACCAAAGGATGTTCGAGAGTGGTACATACAAATCACTTCCTGAACACATCGCTCTCTATGAAACACTAGAAGCATCTATGGTGCGAGCACATAGGGACAAATTCCTTGCTGAAAAGGACAAGTCACGTAAGCGACGCCGTAAAGATTAAGATCCTCCTCCTCCTCTACCAGATTTGGATCTCAGTAAGAGGAGACGACATGACACTGGCGCTTATGGTTCATCACAGACTCCAGCTCCTCAGTCATCAGCATGGAAGAAGTCTGACACTCAAGATGCTCCTTCAAGCTGCTCCAAGCAACAATCCGGTCCTCATGCTGAGCAGCCAGTCGAAGACATACCAATACCAGATTCTGCCAACATATCTGATTCAGAGGACACTGATTGCCCATCTTCCAAAGTCTAAGCAGAGGCCAGAATGGTTTAAGCCTATTCCAGGTGATGAAAGACCAGCCACTCCAGAACCTGCCTGGGTCATTCCTCCATCCCACATTCCTGATGCTGTGAACAACTTGGCCAATGCTTTAGCCACCACGTATCAAGCTCCGGCAGAGAACTCTTTACTTGAGAAGATTAGGGATATGCGGACGTTTATGCGATGGTACTTCCAAAAGATGGGAAAGACCGAGCTTACTCAAGCAGACCTTACAGGCCAAGCTTATGAAGTCGTTAAAGCTTTCTACCCATACATTGTTCAACTTCAGTTCCAGATGGAAGAGTGTTACAAGATGCTCACAAATCAGATTAACTGGGCTAATCCAGAAGGTGATCAAGACAGGTAGATATTAGCAAACCTTTGCCTCTTAGTGGTCCACCAGGTCATATCACTATTCAAACTCAATTCTTTTTCGATCACGACTTGAATTATTTGCGATATGGCAGCAAGGGAAGTGGACAGGCTTTGTCAATTTCCATGATGAAAGCTGCTCGTTATCTTGACTTTGGACTTGAACTACTCGTACCTGAGCATACGTAGATCAATGAGGTCTGCACCTATGACACCAGTGCCTCTTATGGTATATCTCATTGGTGGTTTAATCGTTAGAAATTCTACATTGACCGACACACAGCTGACTCAAGCCGCAAGGTAGTCAGAACTCACATGCGAATACTCAGTGTTGTTAGAATAAAATCCTACTATTGCTACGGGTATGACTACTTAAAAGAGATCACACTGCGCATGGCTGATTATCAAGAATACACGATTACAGAAAAGGATTTCAAAAACTTGTATCCTAGTGACTTTGAAGACCTAAATCCGCTGCTTCTACAAGGTCAACTTAATCATCTTTCTGGCTCAGACAAACATATGCTTTCTACTGCTGTTAATCTGTGGACACGCAACTTAGTGATTCGATAGCGGGTTGAAGACTTCTAACTCAGCATTGAGAGCTACTAGAAACAACTGAATCTCACTAAACCAGGATGGGATGCAAAAGGCTTCGAGTACAAGCATGACTATACAATCATTGAGTCGCCTTGTGCAGTTATGTTCCCTATCAATAACAATGAACGGAAGATCACGAGGTTCAATAAGATTTACAAATTCAGTGATGGTACGTTGACAAATATTATGGAAGCACTGGATTACAGAGTTAAGGAATACAAGGTCAATCAGCTCAACCCGGGTATGAACACGTGGTTTTGGACTGATAAGGATGTGGCAAGGAGCAAGAAATTTATACATGCCATTGAACAGAGACTCAAGACCAGAAGGATCTTTTGAAACCTGGAATGCTTTGTTGGTGGTCGCGTACGAGATATTAACTACAGGCTACTTTAGAGAACTGAATGAGCACATCATCTCTACATTCAGGTCAATATCTTGTGTGGTGTATATATATTGTATCTTGTACATTATAGAGTAGTGTTGTACTTAGAGTTACGTGTCTGTGTATGAATTTTTCATTAAATTTAAAATATTTCAAACCTATCATACTAGACACTAACAGAATCCCTTATAGATTAAGGGGGAGCATTAATATGTTCCCCATTTGGCTTGTGATTGATCAGCACATTTTTCTCCCAGTTTTTCCAACATATTCGAATCTATTAGTATCTAAAATATCAACGGGTTTGACATTTTTGATAAGGGGATAAAATGTGATTTAAATATGAAAACTGATAAAAAATGTGATTTTCTAGACTCATATGTATACTCCATCCTCCTTGTGCTACCCACTTTTGTTTATCGATGCACATGTTAAGGGGGAGCATTTCTGAAAATTCAAAAACAATCGAGGTACTAAAGGTTTTGATATTTATATCACAAGTACCTTATTGAGTTTTTCAAGTGGTTTTATGGCAAGGTTAACTGTACCAAAAAGACCGACCATGTATTTACTTTTATCGGAGTTATAAGGTTGGTAAGGTTAGGTACTAGTTCCATGATCTAGCCAGAACTAGAGGGATCTACCCAGGGACAATCCACTAGTTAGTGTAGAAGTCCTTAGGTATGACATAAAAAAGGAGTAAAAGTGAGAATAAGATAATAGTGCCGACTAAGATGGAGCTAGTACTGGAACAAACCCAACAAGGTACTAGTCATGAAGTCTCGGTAAGCACTGAAGGGGTTGAAGAATGAAAAAGAAATGTAAGGATAAAGGGTGTAAAGAAAGAAGCCCTCCATACACTTAGGCAGAAACTGGGTCAATACATCTGCTGTCAGAATCACAAGGATGATTGCTGACATTGAAGACTGACATCATGGACCCAATGATTCAATGCACAACCCTCCCTAGCCACTCAGAATCTCTCAAAAGATTTATGTTTCATTTCTCACAGAGACTAAACACATTATCTATTGACTTTTTCACTCCGAGTTAGTTGATATTGAAAAGGTGGCAGTCCGCTCTAGCCTCCGATCACTAAACCAAAACACACAATTGAGTCTAAAGCCAAGAGATCATCAATTAATCTCATTAGGACACTATTCTATATTACTTATTCTTCACACAATGTGAAAACAAGGGTTATCATAAGAGTCCTACGCATTATCCTCGTGGTATTGCCAGAACATTCGAGTGATACCTAAGTATCACAACGAAGATGGAAATCCTGCTAGAGCCAACATTAAACAAGCTCTTGGTAGGTGACTTGTGAGATCCTTAATGGATCAAACTTGTGTCAACTAGAAAGAAACGATGGTGCGATTCTACAAGAATCCAACTTGTTCCAGTATACGAATTGACAGTTAATGAACTTTGACAAAAGCTGAACACTCTTGATGTGTTACAAAAATCATTTTACTAAGTAACACATCGATTGATTTTCAAATCAAATTTTCTCTTTATTGCTAACTGTTGTATTACAAGTTTACATAAAGATGGAGATGGTGTCATCCTGTTCCGGCAGAGACAAGTTCATTACCGCATGCTCATACTTGACCAACACATTCAAAGAAATCATGAAAGCTCAAGATGACATATCAAGTTTAATCACAAGTCATAAGACAAAGATCACTACCTCAAAGTATAAGATATTACGTGAAGAATCAAAGACTATGAGCTGAACACAAGATCAATCAGAAAATTGCTGAGCTTAAGTTTGTATTTTCTAGGGTGACCTCCTTTAGGGGGAGATTGTTAGATATTAGAAAAAGACTCGGCCACCCTATGTATTATACCATTTATCGTAGTTCGTGGTTTAACGTTTAATATGTAATGTTCGGTAATTGGTTGGGCTATAAAGCATAACGTGTAAGACGATACCATAGCCTAAGGGCGGATTTTGTAAGCTACTATATAAGCCTCTTCCATGCCTTGGAAGAGGCGGTTAGTCATTTCATTATACAAGTTTCATTTTTTCTCTCTAGAAAGTTTTCTCTCCCACTTTCTCTCTCTAGACTTGGCTAATCCATCTATCGTTCATTGTGTTATGATTTCTAATATCCAACAGTTATTCATGTCATTAAAAGTTTCTACTGTTAAGTATAATTAGTACTGCTGGTTATATTTAATATTGTTGAGTTTTTGCTGTTAGTTATACTTAATACTGTTAGGTATAATTAATACTGTGATAATTGTGAAAATTGCTATGGCTTGTGTTTTCTTGGTTTTTGGACAAACATTTTGCAGGAAAAGCAAAGAAAAGTGTTAAATTAATGATGGAAAAGGTGTTTAGAATGGAATTGGAGTTAATGCTGGTGACTCAAAGTTAATGCTGCTAGGCATAACTTACTACTGCTGGGTTACTACTGCTGGGTGAAAGTTAATGCTCTTGAGGGTATTTTTCATAAATACTTCGATTAAGGGTTTCAATCAATCATTTAATCGATTTCACTCTTTCAAATACTCTCTAATCATAAACCCTAACTCAATTTTATCATCTATTATCAAAACCTAACACAAATGGCGAATCTAAAGTTTGTTGATACTCATAATATGGTTGCCTGTCTAAATCCACAAAGAGTGATGGGTTTGAACAAATAGTGGATTTTTTAAATGCACGCCCTATATGGTATGCACTAACCATTAATCCTACTATATACATTTCTTGCATCAAACAGTTCTGGTCTACTGTCAAGGTCAAAACTATCAATGGGGAAGCACAGTTACATGCCCTAGTAGATGGCAAGAAGCTAATCATCACTGAATCAACTGTTAGAAGAGATCTTCAACTAGAAGATGAAGAAGGTGTTGATTATTTACCAAATTCTACCATCTTTAAACAACTTACATTGATGGGGCATGAGAAAATTTCACAAAAACTCACTTTCTATAAACCATTTTTTCCCCACAATAGAAATTTCTAATCCATACTATTTTACAATGTCTAAGTCCAAAGACTACTGCATGGAATGAGTTTTGTAGTACGATGGCATCTGCCATTATCTGTTTAGCTACAAACCAGAAGTTTATTTTTTTTAAATTCACTTTTGAAAGTATAGTTAGAAACTTAGAGAATTTGTTTGGCAAAATTTTGAAGTATCCAAGGTTTGTACAAGTATTTCTGGATAAACAACTTGATGGGCTGCCAACTCATAAGAGAATTTATATTGCACCCTCTCACATAAAAAAGATATTTGGAAATATAAGAAGGGTAAGCAAAGGTTTTTCTGGTAGAATAACATCTTTATTTCCAACAATGGTGGTACAAAACCAATCAGAATTGGGTAAAGGTTCAGCAATTCCAACTGATCCCCATCACTCACCCACCATTATTCAACCATCAACTCAACCTCAAAAAACACAAAAACCTAGGAAGCCAAAAGAAAGGACACTCAGGTACCTCAGTCTAGTAATCCTAGTGAAAATGTTGCAAATAAGGCTGTCCATAAGGAGTTGGGTGACAGTTTGGTCAGGGCTGCCACTTCTGCTTCTAGCTTAGAACTAGAGCATGATAGTGGTAAAATCAATAAGACCCAATCCAAGGCAACACCTAATGAATCTAGTTCCCTAGGAACTATTTCAGGTGGTGGTCCTAGGTGCCAAGAAACCATGGGGGATACTATTGCTCAAACTAGGTTTGAGAATGTATTTAAACATTCCAATGATTTACTGCTCGCAAGAGGTAACACACTTTAAAGTGATAAGGATAGACTTAAACTTAATAAATTGATGGCACTATGTACCACTTTACAATAAAGGGTTCTTGATTTGGAGAAAATAAAGACCACTCAACATAATGAGATTGTTAGTTTGAAAAGGAGGGTCAAGAAGCTTAAAAAGAAAGATATGTTAAGAACTCATAAGCTGAAGAGATTATACAAAGTTGGTTTGACTGCTAGGGTAGAATCCTCTGGTGATGAAGAAAGTTTGGGTGAGGATGCATCCAAATAGGGGAGGATTAATGCTATTGATGCAGATGAAGAAATTACCCTGGTTAGTGTCCAAAATGTGGATGAAGAGATATTTGATGTGAATGTTTTAGATGGTGAGAAAGTGTTTGTTGCAAAACAAGAAGTTATTATTAAAGAAGTAAATGATGAAGTTAATGTTGTTGAAGAAGTAGTTGAAGTTATTAACTCTGCTAAACTAATTATTGATGTTGCTCAAGTTAGTGCTGCTGGTAATGTAGTTAGTATTGTTGGTGCTGCAACAACTGTTAGTGCTGCTACAAAAACTACTGCTACAATTACAACTGTTGATGATATTTCTTTGGCTCAAGCACTTGAAGAAATGAAAAGTACAAAACCCAAGAAGAAAGAGGTTGTTATACAAGAGCTGGGTAATTCTTGAAGTTATTAACTCTGCTAAACTAATTATTGATGTTGCTCAAGTTAGTGCTGCTGGTAATGTAGTTAGTATTGTTGGTGCTGCAACAACTGTTAGTGCTGCTACAACTACTATTGCTGATGATATTACTTTGGCTCAAGTACTTAAAGAAATGAAAAGTACAAAAACTAAGGTAAAAGGGGTTGTTATACAAGAGCTGGGTGAATTTAATGATATACAGGCAAACATTGATGCTGATCATCAATTGGTTGAAAGACTGCAAGCACAAGAACAAGAAGAGTTGTCTGTTAAAGAAAAAGCTACATTATTTCAACAACTCTTAGAGAAAAGAAGAAAGCATTTTACAGCTAAAAGAGCATAAGAGAAAAGAAACAAACCACCAACAAAATCTCAATAGAGAAAGATAATGTATACTTACCTAAAGAACATGGAAGGATATAAGCTCAAAGATTTGAAGGATAAAGAGTTTGATTCTATTCAAGAGATGTTTGATAGAGCATTCAAAAGGGTAAATACATTTGAAGACTTTAGAACATAGTTGGTGGAGGGCAAAGAAAAGAGAGCAAGAATAGAGCTGATGCAAGAGAATGCAAAGAAGCAAAAGGTAGAAGATGAAAAAGAAATAGCAGAGCTTAAACAGTGTTTAGAAATCATTCCAGATGAAGAAGAGGTAACAACTAATGTTGTACCTTTAGCTGTTAAGTCTTCAAGTATTGTTGACTGGAAGATTTATAAAGAAGGAAGAAAAAGCTATTATCAAATAATAAAAGCTGATGGAAAGTCTCAAATGTACATGATCTTTAGTCACATGCTTAAAAGTTTTAACAGGGAAGATTTGGAAGATTTGTACAAGTTGGTAAAAGCTAAATATAAGTTAACAAGACCAGTGGAAGACTTAGATTTGTTGTTATGGGGTGGTTTAAAAACAATGTTTAAACCACATATAGAAAATGCAGTATGGAGGAATCAACAAGACTACAAAGTGTTGGATTAGAAGTTGTATGACTCTTGTGGAGTACATTCCTTGAGGATGCAACATGTGCATATTCATATGTTGGTAGAGAAGAAGTATCATCTTATACCATCTACACTTACAATGATGTTGGAAAAGAAGCTTATAATTGACTATGAAAGTGAAATGGCTTACCAGCTTCTTAAATCCATCATAAAACATCTTAAGAAGTAAAGAAGTGTTTGGAAGCATCCTCCTGGTGTTGATGAAGCTTTAAATGAAGAAACTTGATGATTTTGAAGAAGAATATCAAGTTTAGGGGAGGATTGTTGGGATTAAAAGTCTTTTTGATGCTATTTGGATTACTACTGCTCGTGTTTATGTTAATGCTGCCCAGATGGAGTTAGTATTGCTCAGAGACTTCAAAGAAAATATGCTAAGTGTTTACTACTGCTAGTACACAGTTAGTACCGCTAGTGAATATTAGTGTTGCTGATGAACTTCAAAGAAAATAAGCTAAGTTTTTACTACTGCTAGTACAAAGTTAAGACTGCTTAGTTGAAGTTAATGCTGCTAGTGAAAATATGCTTGAAGTTACTATTATTGGAGCTTATTTGTTGAATTGTATGTTCATTGATTTATTGTTTCATTGATAGTTGTTCTTAATATTAAAGATTAGATTCTGCATAATCTTTAATACATTCAAACATAGTTTCTACTATAGTTGTGTTAGATTTATCTAATATAACTAAACCTTAAACAAGCGGTAAGGAATTCGATCTATTGAAGTGGGATCAACACCTATGGTAATTTATATGCTATGACAGGTAATGTGTGTTGATTTTCCGTTTCCCTTATATGTTATAATTTATTATACAACCGAGTGAAAGAAAGTTGTGTATATATTTTCTGTTTCCCCTATATTTTCCGTTTCCCCAAACACTAATGTGAGGTGCTAGTATATATTTTCTGTGCTTTTATTTACGAGGTCTAGAAAGTTGTGTTGTAAAATACTTTTAAAGAGTAGGTAAAATGACCCTCATATTGTTATTGTCTAGGTAGAAAAGCCCATTTGCTTGAGGACAAGCAGATCTCAAGTGTATGAGTATTTGATGAGGTGTCATTTTATACACTTTTTCGGGATCGTTTAACCCCCTAAATCGTACATTTATGCCCAACATAGGTACTTAATCGTTCATTTTCAGGTATTTCACATTTGGAAGACATTTGGAAGAATTACACGTGATTTGGGCTTATTTGGAGAAGAAACAGACAAGACTACGGACCTACACCAACATCACTCAAGATAATGTTCTCAGCAGCTAGAGACGGCGTCACTAATACAACATGACGTCGTCACAACGAAGACCAAGACGGCGTTACTGGATCTCACGACGGCGTCAGAGTACACGACCCAGCCCATTATCTAGAATATTCTCTATCATGACGGTGTCACGACTAAAACGCGACGTCGTCACAACGATTTTCCTATATATACAAACCTGAATTTAGGGTTTTGAGTGTGTAACTTTAGAATAAAAGGAGGGTACGAACCCTGGTTCATTTAGCAGCTGTTAGGGATGATTTTAGGCCCTAAAAACCCTATTGTACTTTCTCCAACTCATGTTTTAATCAAGTAAGGTTTACTTAATCATTCAATATGTCTTGTTGTGTGATTATTTATTGTTCTTGCTTTATCTTTAACATGCTTGGCTAAACCTCCTATTGTGTTTATTTATGATTGTATGAAACCTAGAATGTAGATCTTAGTGGTGTTGCTTCTTGTGATGGATGTGCATGTTAGGTCTTAGTAAACCAGCTTTTGTCTGTATCGCTGTTGATATGTCTAGGAAAACATGATTGTGTAAAAAGGATACCATTGGGTAACAGTCTTCATACTACCTTGCACCATAATATGGTTGATCCACTCTTAATATATTTCACATGCACTTAGTGTACCCTTAGAGGCCTTGTAATAGTCTTCATACTACCTTACTTGTGCGTTGCTCTAGCAGAATGCTAAGTAGGCAGCGGGTTCGTGTAATTCATTCATGACTTAGGAAATAATTACACATATCATCACAAGTGTGACAAGGCAACAACACTATTCACTAAAAAAGGAAAAGAAACAAAGGATACGAGTAGAAAACTAATTGAACAATTAACACCATATCTTTTCTTTATGTGCTAAAATATGTGTTTTAGGAGCTAAATTTGTATGGTGTTATAGGATTTAGGCAAAATTAAGGCATTTATAAATCATTAGTTCTAGCCTGTTAGATTTTGGGGATGTTTGCCTCATGTCATTTGCATACCATTAGCGACTTTTTTTTGCCCAAATTGCTTATTTTTAATCTATAGCAAAGTTTCTGCCTATTTGACCCACTTTCTTGCTATTTTTTATGTTTTTATCAAAAGTAATATATAGTATCAGTAGTAAAAGTAGTAAATTGTATTCCTTAAATGCTCAAATGGGGGCTGAAATGTATGTGCTTGGTTATGGTTCAAGGGTGTGGTTTAGGGGTCTGGGGGATGTGGTTCACGGGGTATGGTTCAGCGGGTGTATAGTGTTGCATAAGAAATTACATAATCTAAAAAATAACGCGTATCTAACTTGAACCTGAAGTAGGTGTTTGTTAGTATTTTCTATGAAACATCTAAAAAACTAATTTGTGATTAAGTAGATTGATGAAAAAAATTATGATACCATGTTTCTTTTAAAGTTTACTTATTAGACCAGCTTATTTTTTGATGTTGTGTATGAAATATGTTGTTTCGATTACGATGCTTGAAGTTGTTTATTGAAAATCAGTTTAAACAAATAATGGGTAACTAGACAGTTTTGGTTAGTAATCCCAAACACCCCCATATGGTGCAAATATTGTAACTTTTTCCATTTTATATAAAGATTGTTTGATTTATGTGTGGATTTGATGATTTTGCAGCATTCGAGCAATCCTTGACGCATAACCATGACCTTTCTCTTGCCCGAGATATTGTAAGGTATTTCGATTGATTATGTAGATTTATTCTTCCATACAGCTTCTTTTTCCAATACAGTCACATATTCACAGCTTCCTTCCCATACTAATCATACAAACATTATAAAATATTCTACCAAAGAAATTTAAGCATTTTATTCTATTGTTATGGTTGCAGTTGGTTTCTTGCGGATTTCATGAAATAAGAAAGAGAATCTAATCGGTCGTTCTTTAACCAACCACAGATACGATACTCTTGCATGTTCCCGAAAGTGTAACAGATGTAGATGGAAACCCAAACCTGCAATCAAATATCCTACGGCTCTTTCACTGTATGAACGCTTATCTTAACATATGTCTTAATAATCTTCAATCTACATGACTCTATAAATGCTATATTACATATTATATACCTATTGCATCCTTGACCCTTTCTTGCTTAGTCGCAGTTGCTTTCGTGTTGACTGTAGTGGTTGCAAACCTGCCCACCATTTCCACAGTTTCCCTTCAAAACTATGGTACATTTGCAACACTGTCACCATTGTTGACTACTGGTCCAGCTAGAATTATGTTTGTAATATAATTTCTTAAATCTTAATTACCATAAACTTTGGGCTGCAATAATTGATCACTGTTTGTTTTTGTTAATAAACATGTAGAAAATACTATGTCACTTCCGACAACGGACCCTTTTTAGTCGTTAAGTAATTTGAAAATAGAACATAAGATGTTTTTTATTGTTAGTATTTACGCGAAAGGGTGCTGGAAAATAGGTTTGTCGTGGGAAGATATTATGCTTATTGAGAAAAGTAAGAATGAAAGTAAAGTGACAGCGTGGAGATTAGTTTATAAGCTGTAAATTTTTTATTTATTGTTATGCTGATAAGGGGTACATCTACAGTTATTCTTTGATGCAATTGATATTATCGACTTTGATTTAGTTTTCTTTGTACGTAATTGATATTATAAACTGTACATCTACAATTATAATTTTACCTCACAATTCATAATAGTACCAACTTTGATTTAGTTTTCTTTGTATGTGATGATTTGTGTTTCGAACATTGTATACAAAACTTACCGCAGTGAAGCGCATGTTTTCAAAACTTGTTATAAACATAAATCAAATATGTTTGATTTAATGCCTTCTCCTTTGTTCGGTCGCGACCCCCAAAGCACACAAACATACTATGTGTTCGTGTTACGCTTGATTTTGATCATCTATGTTGTATGTTAGACGTGTTACACTCAAGCCTAGTAGCTATAAGATTCGTTTGAGTGCTAGTGTGGATACTGGCTGGACTGGTCTCTTTTGTAGACCAGAGTTCGTTGAACATAGTGTTCCTGGACTTGTTAGTGAGGCGTGGGAATCAAGGTAGAAGGATCATTTGTTCGTGTTTGTTGGTTTGCCTCATTACAATCTTATTGATATGCATGATTAATTAGCTTGGCTGTATATGACTCAATTCGGAGGAAAAATCATTTTGTAACTAATGTGTTTTTTATTTTAAGTATTCCGTTGTATGTTTTATTTGATAAACCTGTAAAGTCTTTAATGGTTAAAGCAAAAAGTTTTCAAATTCACTCTTTGTTACACCTATCATTTTCCATCATCCGCATCCTCCATTTTCCTTACCTGAGCGTACCCATCAACCATTGCATTATATGTAACCAAATACGGCTCGATATTTTTCCCCTTCATCTCTGCAACAAGCCCTCTACATCCTCCATTTTCCGAACCTAATCATACCCATCAATCATTGAATTGTAAGTATCCAAATCCGGCTCGATAATCCTTCATTTTCTAAACCTGAACATAGCCACCAATCATACTTTCCCGTCATTTAACGTTTGATGAATCAGAAGTTCCGTATGGTTCCACGACTTCAACATCTTTGCCTTCTTATACCTTTTAGACACCCAATCCAATTGTGCAACAAACCATTAGGAATACTATTTTACATAATGTACAAGCTACTCTTACTAACCAAGCAAATCAACACCAGATTACCACACATAATGTCCAACAAAAAGTTCTTGCCTGTCAATCAGCCCACACCGTCTCAATCTACCCAACAATCTCGTACATCACATTTGGCCCAACATCCTGATCCATTACCTTCTACCCACCATCAGGCTTAAACCGAGTAGGTCCAATATTAGTCGATTAACAGACCTAACAAACAACCTCCGGCCAAGTTGCTTCCTCGACCCAAAATCCTCCCAACCCGAACTCGTTGTCTACTCATCCCATGGCCACTCGTTTTTATGTCGTTTAAAATAAAAATATACAACATTTTACTCTTAATGTTTCTACCGTCTCACATCTACCAAAGTTATATCGTGATGCGTTTAATGATCTAAATTAGTAAAATGCTATGTTTGATGATATACAATGCATTAATAAAAATAGTACTTGGAAACTTGTCCCTCGCCCTACGAACGCGGACATAGCTCGTTCCATGTGGTTGTTCGGCACAAGTATTTAGCGGATGGTACACTAAGTCGCTACAATGCTCGAGTTGTGGTTAATGGTAGCACTCCGCTACATGGTTTTGATGTTGATGAGACTTTCAGTACGGTTGTTAAACCAACCACTATACGAACAATTCTTAGTCTTGTTATTTTTTAGCATTAGCATGTATATTAGCTCGATGTCAAGAACACTTTCTTACATGGTGATTGATCTTATACTGTTTTTTGTATCTATATTATGTTTGTTTACTGCAACGCTCTTTATATGGACTTAAGCAAGCCTGCTGGGCTTTGTTCAGCGTTTTGCTGCTTATCTCATTCGCATTCATATTTGTTCAAGTCAGTGTAACTCATCATTATTTATATATCCACGAGGTTGTGACACTGCTTATGCCTTTATACGTTGATTTGTCTCTTCATCGGGAGTTTTCTATGACCGATCTTGGACAACTAAATTATTTTCTTGGTGTTTCAGTGACACGCTCTTAACTGGGATGCTTTTGTTCCAACGAAAGTATGCTTATGAGATTATTGAGCGTTCTCATATGGTGGGTTGTAATCCTTGTCGGACTCTGGTTTATACTGAGTCCAAGTTGAGAGCTGACGGTGCTCATCTATGTGATTGACCAAGTTCTTCATGTGCCTTCCTACTACCAATTTACGGACATCTTCACGAAGGGGATACTGAATGCGTTATTTGATGATTTTCGTTCCATTTTGAGTGTTCGTTCCTCTCCCGCTTATAATATGTGTGTGTGGGGGGGGTTGTTAGTGGATATATTATCGGTGTAGGCCCAGTGTTTGTATTAGGATGTATGGCCCATTTTATAGTGTTATTTATTATTTTATTACGTCATTACGTAATTAATCAATGAGTTATTCACCATAATAATCTTTGTTATGGTCATATGAGTTGAAAACGATAAATATTAGATTGAGGTTAGTGTTATATATGTTTTTATATGGTTCTTTTTTTGTATTGTTGGAAACACAAAAAGTGTCGGTTACTTCTAAGTTGTAATAGGTCTTAGCTCGTAGATTGTGTCATGTTAAGTATAGAAGCTAATCCGGCCCAAGGCCCGTGGGAAGCCCATCATAGCCCATGGGCCGGCCATCATGTAACTATATAAGCCCTCTCCTAGCCTTGGAGAGGGGTTGGTTGTTTTCATTTCTTCCATATTTTCCATATAGTAATAACATCATCTATTCCATCACTTTCTCTCTCTAAACATCACAACCCATATCTCTCTCTTGTTCTTGGTAGATCATTAGATTACATGTTTCTTCAATTGGTATCAAGAGTCATGGAGTGGTGTGTTTAGATTTTGTGTTTATCTTGTGATTTGTGTTCAAAATCTTTATAAAGAACAAAATTTTTGATTCAAAATTTTTTGGTGTAAAAACCTTAAAGTTTTCATTTTTATTGTTCCTATAGGGTTAGTAACATTAGTTGTACAAGAATTTTTGCTAAAAACCATTCAAAAATGTGTCTTTTTGAGTTTTGAAAATTTGAGTTTTGTAGTAGTTGGAACCACGAGTACAAGTAAAGCTCTTTGGAAAAGCGATGACGCGCTAAAACAAAAGAAACTCCCAACTGATGAAATTCATTACAGAATCTGTATCATTTTATTACCTCTCTTGTGAATTAGACTTTCATTTCCTATGAGAAACCTCGGGCAGTTGGTCGAGATCTCTAACTGATGGTGCATCTATCATCATATCATTGTCGTCATTTTCCAAGTCTAAGTCGATATGTACTGATCTATTTGTGGGCTTCTCAGTAACGCGCTTGTTCCTGCCTCTTCCATGTTATCTGATGCTCAAGATTTCAACAAGTAGTTTATTTCTTCCCCCAAAGCGTAACCACGCTTGTGAAAATTCTGATGTTATAAGCACATTGGATTGTGTAATACCTACATACAATTAAAAGTTAGCTTATATAAGCCTAACTAATCTTGAATTAAATAAAGTATAAGAAAACGGGTTAAAACCGCAAACTATGTATGTAGAATAGGAAATCTTTAAGAAAAGGATACTTTATGTCCTAGAAAGTCACAACTAATAGCTTTAAAAAAATTATGAAAAGCCCTTAATAGTATTTTTGACAAAGTCCTTACATAAGTTTTTTTGAGTTGTTTTAGTGTTATTATTAGAACATAATGAATAGAAATAGTAAATATATAACAAAAGTTTCGTCTTTTAATAGGGAATATCATCGAAAGTTGGTGTTCAGTTTTGATGTTCCTGAAAAAGAAACATGGCCTGCTTATTTCAAACATCAAAGACCTAGATCCGGAGAGTTTATCATTTTTAAACGACAAGGTAAGGAAATCTCTTCCATCTTACTAACGGTAACTGAAACTAATGTTTTTAACAGTAAATACATACATTCTTTTGAAATTTATATGCAAATAAGAGAATAAGGGGTTCTTACGTACCATATTTGTTGAACACACAGTTCAGATCAAATACACAAAGTCCCTCAGCCGTAACATCACCTATGTTTGCACCCCTTTCAAATGCCTTGGATACTGGATTTTGAATCGATGTTGATGTAATAGCAGCAACATTCTAACATACAAATAATGTCATAGTGATATATCAGTGTTAACTTTGCCATAAATCCATGACATCAGAAACGGAGAAAAAGTAAACCTTTGCCACATTAGCATCACAGTGATGCAGAAAGAGGGGTGGAGCAGCTATAGTATCGAGTTCTACCCGAGCTCCCATCTCCAGCAGAAGGTCAGGCCAGTGAGCAAAAGATGTGACTCTATCATCTACAAATCAAGGAAACAAAGTTTTTGTCAGGCATTTGAAGCTTTTGTCAGGCACTTGAATCTCTTGAGTTGCTACATAACAAAAATAGTATTATCAGTACATTGAAGGGTGCGTCTATAAGTTACTTTCTTAAGGTTTAGTCACTTTAGGAAATCTTTGCTTTCTGAATGCAACTCTTCAGGCTCTTGTTACTTGTTCTCCCTTTATACCCAAGCTAGACTACAATATGTTTTGTTCTTGTGATCATGGCATCGTTCAAAGCCATTTAAGAGTTGGTTGTGTGTGGCACATAATTTGAATTATGCTAATCGTCACCTTTACTTGAATTATTTCTAGCCTGCGATCATCAACACGTGATAAGCATTGATAAGCTCAATGCCCATAATAGCATCCTGCAAGGCCAACAACAATATCTTATTATTGTTTGTTTACTGCTTATAAATTTTATGTTTGTAGAATGATATAAAAGATAAGAGGGAAAAGCGTAACTATAGAGAGTGTATACATAGAGTGTATACCTGAATTGCTGTCGGAGGGGTGTCTTAGTCCTTCAAAAGTATGCAATGTTTATTAGGCCACCATATCAAAATACACGCCAAAGATTTTGCGACTGTCACGCAAGCTAAACCATAGACTTTTTTCTACAGATTGGGCACGCGTGAAGGTAATAAAATTCTTAGCAAGCTTTAGGGAACATACCTGGCGACCAGTCAGAAGCCAACGACCATTCGGATGTGGTAGATTTACTGAACGGATGTCATTTACTTCTAACATGGAAGCCAGGGATGTTCACTAATAGTGAATGTTTTGAAGAAAAATGATTTATGGGACATCGCATTTTACAACGACAACCTCAACAACTTTTGAAACCCGCATAAGGTTATAAAGGCCAGTTTGGAACTGAATGGGTGAAATCTGGATTTTATTACTATCATTTACCCAATTTTATTTATTTTGGGTCAAATCTGGATTTTATTACTATCATTTACCCACATAAGGTTATAAAGGCCCTTTTATGCCCTTCTAGATTAGGAGGCGTTTGAACAACACCTTCTGAGGGGCTGGTTGGACAGTAATTAAGTGATATATATATATATGTTCATTTAAATGAAACATGTAAAATTAGCAAAGGGCATAAAATCAAGCAAGAGTAACTTACGGGTATCTTGCATCTCTAGCTTTTCCAGCATATAAAACCCGCTGACGTGTCCTCCTCATATGAGAAACCATTTGCAACAGAGCTGCCCTCTTATTGAAAGCTACAACACCAAATGTCTTCTCCCAACTTTTATAACAATGTGACCATGACCCCGTTGAAAAAGCCCTTGGAAGCCCATTCGTAATAATAGCATAATCTAAATACTATTTAATGGGATGTGTAGTGCGATCCGGATACAAATCTCTTTGTAATTATCAACTTTTCTTCTACCGGTATAACCTTCTTAAAGACATTTGGCCATATACCCAAGCTACTAAGCTTTTCTACTACGTCCAGAAATACTAGGAAATAATAAATAGGTAGTAAGCAACAAAAGATAAAATCCATAAAGTATTAAGCAACAAAAGACAAAACCTCAACCTTTCGTAAAGACAGAATCAGACCGATGATGTGCAATGTTAGGAGAAGAAGCTTTACACATGAAAGGACTGATAGACAATACTAACAAAGAAACATCTATCTTTAGATAAACTTTTCATTACAACAAAGGTGTATGACTGAAGTGGCACGCAATGAAGGAAAAGTGTGTACCTACATTACACAGAGAATCGGGCTGATATTAAATTTTTCTAAAGAATGCTTCAAATGATGTTTACAGATTATACTATTTCCATAAAAATCTTACTGGTTTGGTTAAGTAATTTGATCTATAGAGTTGTATGCAATATAGATTAATTACAGGACACTCTCAAACAGTTCAACATCAAGTAAATATATCTTATACTTCCAGTTTGACCCGTTAAAATAAAACATAACTTACTTACTGCAATATAAATAAATCATCGAAAGTTCCATCTCTGACTAACGGCATTTCTATTTCAACTATCATATGTCTCATATTTGATAATATATTGCACTTCAGAATGATTCTGAAAAGTAATAGGGTTAATTGAAAGGACATACTTGTGTTCCTTGCATTAATAGAGAGCGACAACTTGAGACTACCTGTTGAACAACTTCTAATGGAGTGTTAATCACCTCTAGCAACTTCTCTGCAACAATATCCATAATAAAATGTTATAATTCAATAAAAATAAGTATCAAACAGGCCTTTTAAAATTATTTATTAGAGATAAAGAAAGAAATTAGATTAAATCTAATTTCCAGCAACCGTCTCTTCTTGATCTTAATGGAACTTTAAGCTCAAAA